>JAECUM010022002.1:0-18752 GCA_016617855.1 Megalonaias nervosa | reverse complement strand
GGATCTAAAACCAGTGATCTCTCAAGGTCCCCTGCAAAATATCTATGTCTATGTAAGAAACTGATATTATGTTTTGAACAGAGCTCGTAGAACTCTCGAAGCGAAGGGCACATTTTTGGCATTTAAATACAGATATGCCAGTATAGCATCAATGTTTATCTTACTGTGAAAATCTATGAACCTGTGAGTGACATGTCATAAGCATGTCGAACACTAATTTATTCAGTTTTTTGCACGAAAATGGTGGGTTGAATTTTATGCATCATGTATTTTGTTAGTTTTGGGGTCGTTGTTCTTCGGTTTCTTTGAATGGGGGAACTGCGTGGGTTAAGACCGATTAAAAGAAGCCATTTAATGACGTTACGAAAAAATGTATAATTAACATTCTAACTATAAAAGTCAGCTTAAAAGATGAAATCGTAGTTTTATTTGAAAAAATAAGAACCGACTTCTCATTACCTACGGATTATGTGTCTTAAAGAAATATGTATGTATTAGGCAATGGGTCTAACACAGTGTGTGTAATGATGTAGAACTTATGATTTCTTCATGTGTATGAAACCACTGTTTTCTGCTTATAAGTACCAGACTTAAGTTCCTTCTGACATTAATTCATTGGTATTTTAAAAGAAACTTATTTTCTCTTTGCAATAAAATGCAATATATATAATATATATAAACATGCATCCTGACCTTTGTGTTATATATATGCTCATACATTGTATCACGTTTCCATGTTGCACAAGTAATGTCACCATTTTAGGGACGTATGTAAATAGGTTTGAATCAATTGATAAAAATGATATATATTTATGGCCATTGCAAATTAAACTTTTGACACAGGCACACGTACATGGACACAAACACACACACACGCAGCAATAGGGTAGTATATTAATGCATCATTTTGATAGTGAATTAGTAAATTATTGAACAATGAAATATGTTTTCGAAGATTAAAATATAACTAATTACTAACCTTTTACAACTACTACCGTGGGGTAGCTTATTGCGTAATACGGTCCCTGGCAATACCAAATTTGGCCGTGTCTATATCTGGATACTCTTGATAGAGTAAGTGCGGAGTAATTTCTTTCTATGCATGTAAATTCCATGTCAGATGTAATATTCCCGGAAACAACTATATATGTACAGTCTGGTTGTATGTTAATGATAGAAGGAACGTTAAATGACTCCCAAAGATTATCTTTCATTAATGGACTGCATGTTATGGTAATATTTCCATTCTCCTCTACTTCAGCCACGGGTGCAGGAGTCATTGTGGGATGAGCCGACACACCTGTAATGAAACATAAAGTACAGCAAGTTAAATAATTGGTTTGCGTATTTTAATTTAAATATTGAATAATCAGATTGGCGTTGCGACTGGATACCAAATGGCACTATCTTAATTACATACAGATTACCTATCTATTCAGATTACTTATAATTAAAAATTATTTCTTAGACAATACGTGTAATATATCTTGTCTTATGATGCTTAAACCAAAGTTATATATGACAACGTCATCGTTGTTGATGCTTATGTATTTTCAACAGAAGAACGATCGGAGTTTGTTGTTAAGTAATTTCAATTCTTTATGAACGTTATGGAAGTGCTCGTCGATTCCCTGCCTTCGCTACCAAAGACTTACATAACTGTATGACTATTTCCCTTTGAGCATTAAGGTACATAGTGTATGCTTTATCAATTTGACATTACATATACAAAGTACGTTTTACGTATATAATTTTAACTAATAGCAAAAGTTTAATGTTGGAAGATTATTTTTGTTTGTTTTTACCCTTTCGCATTTTTGCAGGTTACTTTAGCTTACCGCGGCATAATATTTCTCCCAAAGATGTCATTTTAGAATTGAACAAATATGCAATAGTCGTCTTTGGGGTATGTCTCCTTTGATCTTTATTCCTTTGTTCTACGTGGGCTATCGTTACATTTCACAATCCTAATCATTATCCACAAATTTAGCTGAACAGAAATCACTAATTGGAATATACAAGTAGTTCCACTTATATACAGATTTTAATTTTCTGACAAGTCTTGCTTTTTATATTTATGGATTACTTGTTGCCAATTCTAAAGCGTTTACATATCGAATTTGTCCAATATGAAACTGAACTTACGGCGCGAAACAAACTGAATCTGCGGGAAAAAATTCACACATACATGCGTACACTAACAAATAAATCAAAAAGTAAAAACATGAGTCATTATCTGCATGAATAACAATCTTTAGAAAAGGAAAACTATGACATAATTACTTTACTCGTGTGCCGATATTCACATTGCTTTTGTATCGAACAAGAATAGTGTTGAAACGACATTATCTGTGTATAATTCTAGGCCAAGTACGATGATATCGCATACCAGTGACTATTTATCATGTTCTTAAACTCACACGACTATACCCTTTACATGATTAAAAAAAAAATAAAACCTTAGAATTATGATCCTTATAAAATCAATGTTCACAAAGAGTCTCTGATCGGTCAATTATTGTTCCTCTACTTGAGGGAGCGTTTGCACATAATTATGTCCATTTATTCATTCCCATCAATATCGTTGTCTGTGTCACATACTTGTCAATGAAATATGTTACCCAGATTAATGTTAAAGCAATGGTTCTTATGTTCCATTTGCTTTCGTTTTTATATAAAAGTTAGTCTCTGAAACACTCATAACACTAATCTTCACCATCAAAATGTTGGTTTCAATGACTCCAAGAAAACGGAAACATAAATGTAATCATGATATCGGGAAACAAAATTTGGTGGTAAGAGTATAGCAGGTTAATTTTATCTATATCAAAAGCTACGTGTATTTACTGGATGAAATTAATATTGTACTGATATAAAAACTCAACCCTTTCTTCAAACATTATAGAACTCTGTAGAGAATATTATTCAACACTTTGAATTCGTTCGTGATCCATTGTTAATGATCCATTGTGAATTGTTTTCCTCTTTACAAGGTTTTTAACAAAATCTCGGCATAACCTTAGACTGGAGAGAGAGCTTCTAGTTGACTATTGGTATAAACTTATATGTAGTATAACAACCGATTTTATTTCAATTAAAATGGCTATGCACAATTTCCTATAAATATTCTAATAAGACAAGGATTTTGAAAGCCAATAAGGAGCTCCTTCAGTCATTGAACTGATAATTTTATTACGGGCATACTTTCCTATATGTGATATGTGGCTGCATATTTGTTTATTATTCTGTTGAGAGTAACACTAATGAAATAAAAAGTCATTGTTTAAACTCACAATTTATCCCAAGAATGATGACGAAAAGATACTTCGCTGTTCGTTTCTCCTGCAAAAGAAAAGACTGCATAAATATTGGAAGAGGAACAATGCTAAGAGAACTCGCCAAATGAAGACTGGGTGTCTCTGGGTTTTCAATTGAGACTACAGTTTACTGAAGCCACAAAGTATTTCTTCGATGCATAACAAAATATACAGAGCACTCAGTAAATTGGATGTAAAAATAATTAACGTTCACGTTTATTACATATGGCTTGATTTGAAATGCTCACGATAAACTACTGTCTGACAAAGGTCATTAACTTGCAATGAGAAAAGCAGCTAAAGAAACTCACATAATGTTCATCTCTCATGTTTCAGATGCTCATTTTAGCTCTAATCTAGAATCAAAGGAAGATACGAATGAAGCTGTTTAATTCTCTTTTATAAATGCATGCATTTCATACCATGATTATTTGTGGTGTGTCGAAATGTAGTAAAGAAATCTGTTTCCCCTAAATTTGATTCCGACTGAATACAATCAGTTGTGGACGTAAAATCTGAAAATGATGGTTGTCCTTTTGATGCTAGACATCGGATTATGCCATATTAGTACATGCTAGAAATTGTCGGATTATGCTATATTTGTACATGCTAGACACTGTCGGATTATGCCATATTAGTACATGTTAGACATTGTCGGATTATACCATATTAGTGAATTAATTTCTTGGCAAGCTTCTTTATGTTGAAAAATTTCCTTAAGTATATACTATTTATTTTGTCGCATACTATTTCATCCGCGTTAATAATGAGGGAATACACACGAGTCAATATGACTCAATGATTAGTATCTCGTTCAGCTTACGTTACAAGTCTATGAACATTGTGTTCATCAAACACATTGTCTTAGGGAACTATTTGCATTTTGCCGAATCAAGTTCATCAATTTGTCAAGAACGCTCAAGTGTTTTATCTTAATTCTCTTGGATTAGATCTATGCAATAAATATTATCCTGGACATAATTTTGGGTCGTAAGTTTTTTGCATCATTGATATTATCATGCTACCTTTTTCAGTGTTAGTTAAATGGGCCACATGTGGCCAAGTTAAATTCACATAAGAGTTCTTGAGAAATTTAAATCCCTTATTTTCCAAAATTTAACTAGCTCACACTAAATAGTTTTCTGCTTTTTATAATATATTAGGATTCAATTTCAACAGCAGTATTAAAATAATAATTTGTTTAAGTATCTGTTTTATTACTTGTTGTTTGTTTGTTTAGTCCATTCTAAAAATTGGATCTGAAGCTCTCTAAAACGACTGGTCAGTTTCTCAGACTTGCTGCCCATGTTAGGCCTTCTATAATTTTACCACGGTCTGTCAAAGATCCGGTGCATTTGGGAAGACGATATATATATATAAAGTTTTTCTCAAAATCAGTTTTTGCTGCAGCTCTTCTTGAAGTGTTCGAGTTAATATAACCTCTCATCCAAGGTGATTGTTTAAATTTTAATACACGATGAACTTTTCTCAGCACAAGGCCGGCATCAACTGCTTGTTTTAAAACTTTGTAATGCAAAACATAATTTTTCTTATCGAGTAAATTTGGTACTAGCTTTTTGACCATAGAATGTTGTCTTGGTAATGCTGACTCATGTTGTTTTGCAGATAATAAACTATAATCTATGACCATTGATTCTGCGCAGAAAGGATAATCGTTATGCAATTTATGTAGCGAAGTTGGATAATCGAGATCAACTTCAACGAAATATGAAACATCTTCAGGTATCTTTTTTTCTGTCTCTGATAGAAATCGATCAGCCGTGATCCAATGAAATCCACCAAAAGGCATTGGTTCTGCCATCGAATACCCATACAAGTTATTACAATCTAGATAAACTATATACTTCGAAGGAAGCTTAGGATTATACTCTTTTAAGTATTTGTTGTTTGCTTCAGCATATTTCTTCGTTATCACGCTAATACCACCTCTGATACCTTTTTCGATAAAATTGAACATATCAACGTCAGTCAGTAATTCTAACCTTACCTTGCTAAACTTTAGCAGAGCGTCCCAAGACAACCCCGGGGCAGAATAATACCAGCAAGGATCTAGTT
Source organism: Megalonaias nervosa (assembly GCA_016617855.1). Taxonomy (NCBI): domain Eukaryota; kingdom Metazoa; phylum Mollusca; class Bivalvia; order Unionida; family Unionidae; genus Megalonaias; species Megalonaias nervosa. The sequence goes on along the minus strand of JAECUM010022002.1, from coordinate 13,359 downwards.
CGTAATTATTATAACTTACTTCTCGAAAGCTTTCAAAAACATCTGCTAATAATAACACATCAGTTTTCAAGTATAAATCATGATAATCACCAAACGTCTCACAATCAAATTCTTTCCAGATATTTTGTGCGTACTTGTACTCGTCATCGGTTATATTTTCATTTTTAAGTTGCGAATAAAATTTGTCTTTGTCAGGTAAAGATGTTTCATCAAATTTACTCCAGTCGTCGAGATATTCGTATGGAAATACTCCTTTTTTGGTCAGTAGATTAAATTTATCTCCAAAACAGTCTCGTAGGTTATCAAACTTACTAAACCTTTGACAAGATCATCTAATGATGCTGCCATAAACTGCAGGCTGTCAATGAAACGCAACTTACCTAGCGTAACTGACATATACTTTTCAAAATTATTTGGAATGCATTTGATGACGTTATCAAGTTTTAGACGAGATTTTATGTCAGGATCACCAAAAGCTTCTACTATAATGTGACTATCATATCCTCGAAAGTTGTGAAGAATAACTGGAATAAAATCTGGAGCATGAAATTTTAAATTACATTGATCATGAGCCGCTCCACGGTACTGTCCGGTCAAATGACAATGGTCATGTACTTTTTTGTCAGAGTCAAAAGCTTTTTCACAAATATAACAAATTTCCGCTTGCTCGTGATCAGATTCTTGCTCAGGTGTTAATTTAATCATTGGAGTTACTCTTTTCAAACGAGCAAATATATTATCAACTTCGCTGATCAACTGCTTGAGAAGCCAGACAGCTGGATTTTTACTGCGATATAATTTAATTGGTTTAGATAATCTCGAATCAGTACAACAAACTACCTTGTATGCTACTCCGCACGGAACATGATTTTGAGTTTTCCTTGTACTTGATTGATTAGGATTATTTTCTACGCCAAGTACAGGTTGAAGTAAACATTCGAAATCAGCGTATATGACGAAAGGAATTTTTAGTTTGTGATTATGATGGACAAACTGTAACACACTATCTTTTTTAGATGGCATTGTTATTCTTTGTACATCACTACAGTACTGCAAATGCTTTTGTAATATTTCACTGTTAGTACAACCGTGCAAGCAGCGATAACAAAAGAATTTTTTGTTCTTATCCTTATTATACTGTTTACCAACTAGTCCGTTGAAGTTTTGAATCCAAACATAATGATTTTTATAAAACAGTAAATTTATAGTCGATTGTGAAGCTTTTTCTGAAATATATCTCGGATATACGTTTTCTTTTTCATCTAGTCCGAAAACGTTGATCGAAATATTATTTTGCTTTTCAAATTTTGGTATTTGATTTTCTGACACTGGAAAGTCAATATCTTTAAAATTTAATCTTGACATGTGACTAATATACTTCTCAACGCGATCAGCGTGTTTTTCTGCTGGAAATAGTGCGGAAAGAACAGCCCATTGGAAACATTTGTTATCGACGTTTTTTATGTTTATACAGCATCTTTTATTTTTTATTTTTGGTGGTAGGTCAATATACAAACTACCGCGTAATGCGTCATATTTCATCGTATGAAACAAAATTTCCTTGATCATTTCAAACTTCCAACCCGAACCCGATTCGGTATATTCTTCTATCTTTTTCCAAATTTCTTGGTGTATTTCATTAGCCAGTGACAAAAGATCGGTCCCGAGCAAAACACGCCTTGATTTTGCATTAATATAAGGGTCTGCGATTTCCTTGTCAGTCGATTTCTCTGTCACGAGTAGCTTTGAAAATATAACATGATATTGCACTAATATTCTTAGACCCTTATGTTTTTCAAGTTCACGTTTTACAGTTGGCTCTAGCAGGTGGTAAAGATTTGTTGCAGTAAAATTTACCAGTACGATTTGTTTATCAAACCGATAACTGTTGTCGAATCCTGTAAAGGCAGTCGCTATTTTATCAGGTTCTCCCATAAGGCTCTTTTTAGCTGTATCACGCAATTTCAGCATTGATATACTACAGTGTAATATCTAATTGATTGTTCGATTGATGACAGCGCATGCGTAGGTTTGAAAAAAAGAAACAATTAGAGATAACAAAAATCCTTATAATATAATGACACAAAATCTGAGATATATCGGGACAGCAGAGGAGCAAGAGTATTATTACGTTCATCCGAAGTATAACCTATACGCTGGAAATATATTAGGTTCGGTTATTAACATAAAATCTAAAACATCTATAGGAAAACCAACACCAGCGGGTTATAAGATTAGTGTAAAGGGAGATAATTCTGAGAGAACGGAAATGTTTAGAAAAGATTTTATTTATACTTTGTTCTGTGAGGATATTCCAGAAGGGCAGCGAGTCTATCGAGTAAATGACTCGATTACTGATGACAATATCGAAAACTTATCTTTACAAAACGAGTTTCAGCCGCACCCGGTCTTTGATTTATACGAGGCTAACGATCGTGGTATTATTAGAAATAGAAAAACTAAAAATGTTGTTGGTTCTATGAATAATATGGGATATCTCATGGTAGCTGTTAGAGGAATAATAGTCGATCAAGTTACTTATCAGTCTCATCGTTTTGTTTATGAAGTATTTAATGACATCATTCCAGATAATTTAGTTATCGATCATATTAACAAAAATAAAACTGATAATCGTTTAGAAAATTTAGATCTAGTTACACCAGAAGAAAACACCCGACGTGGATCTAATTCTGACGGTAATAATTTCAGAAACCCTAGAAGATCAGTTATTTCAGTAAATTTAGAAACTGGAGAAGAAATGAAATTTAAATCAATATCAGCTGCAGCAAAGCATCTTGAAATTCATCCACAAAGAGTAATAGACGTTGCCGACGGCAGAACTAAAACAGCAACTTCAATGTCAACTTTTGATAGATTTATTTTCAGATATGATGATTAATGATATTTCGTAATTCTGTCTTAGTAAGACAGCTATGTGCAAAGGCTATAATATCATCGCGATCAAATTTTAATGTTATAAAAGCATTTTCATTAAGTTTATTTTTTTCTGCTGCTGTTAGTAATATTTTATGAGAATCACCTTGCATAACAATAACATCAACGGAATATGCACTATAACCCGACAGACATTTTCGAACTGCTTCAGCTAGTTCGTTATAGTTTAATACATTAACTTTTTGATGATATTGTACCTCGTCAGTCATATCTTATAACAATAAATTAGATAAAAATATATTATAACATGAACTTGATGAAACTACTTGCTGAAATATATGCAGAATATACAATCGAAGACAATGTTAAAATCACAGACAATGTTAAAGTCGCAGGAGATTTCATCTCTAGTGATAAAATCACCACAAAACCACAAGTAATTTTACCAATCTCTAGCGATAAAATCGCTGGCGATATAATAGACAAATCTTCTAGCTATAGCGAAGATGATATTTTATACAATAATGAATCTGACGATGATAATGAAATAGTCACCGTCGTTGACAGAACAAATTACAGCAGACCGACAACTGGACGATATAATGTTAAGTATCATATTGCCAAAAAAATAATAAAATTTAATTTTACTGTTGCTGAACAACAGATATTTTGGCAGCTTATCAGGCCGTTTTTAAATCTAAAAATAACTGGCCAGCAAAGGAGCATAAAATACGATTTTATTTTCGCTAAGATATTTAATTTAATGCCAGTTGATGATGAAAGAAAATTGCATTTAATTTCATTATGTAAACCAATAAAATGTAAATCTGTGCTTGTGAAATACGAACAAATTTATAATAACGTTATTGGATCGCAGTCGATGAAATTGACTTAGTTGGTACCCAGCTGTTAAATTTATCACTATACCCACGCCACTTAACTAAACTTTTATCGCCTTTTCTCCTAATCACTTTTTCGATAACGAAAACATCTTGCTCAGTTTTCTGAAGTTCTTGTTCATAAAAACTACCAATGATCGGTTCCCCTGCCAGATCTTTTAGCGCGTATGTTACAGGTATTGTTAAAAATACTTTATCAACTACAAACACTTCTTCAGTCCAGTTTGGAGTAAATCCTTTTTCAAATGTTTTTTTAGTCAAAGAAATTCTAACTTTATCACCGACTTTAAATTTATGTCTGCGATACATGTTTTCATTTGCAAGAATCGGATTTTTAATTGCATTGTTTGGCGATAGTTTAGTGGTTCGGTGTTTCGTGTTATTGTACTTGTCAACTATGTTTTGTAAATTGTCAATATATTTATTAGTATTTTTAGCTGTCAAATATTTATGTATTTTTCGTTTAGAGTGCGATTAAATCTTTCGACGACAACACTTTTTCCCTCGTTTCCTGTAACATATTTTTTAATGTTATTTTGTTCTAGAAACTGCTCAAACTTTTTGTTAAAAAATTCTGCTCCGTGATCAGTCCAGATTTTATTTGGTTTTCTTTCTGTACTTGTTATTATTTGTTTTAACTCATCAGTTATCGACGTTCCTGTCTTATCCGAAACAGGTACACTAAACGCGTATTTACTAAAAATATCTATGACATTAAACAAGTATTTCTTTGGAGCACCATCAGCTCCAACGTTAAATTCTGCTAGATTTGATACATCTACTAAATCTATCGCCCAGATATCATCAACGGCATTTGCGACAACTTTACGTCGCGTAAACGTTTTTTTTTAGGTTTGTGTAGTTCAGACGCTAGATCATCGTATAATTCTTTTCCGAGTCCGAGTTTATATTTTGCTCCTATCATTCCCTGAACAAATCTTCTATCAAAACGTTCTCGCGTATTTGTCGGCTCCATATCACGAAGTTCGTCCAACATTACTTTATCACAGCCAGCCTTATCTTGCTCATTGTCCCTGTAACAGATATCGTGACGCATTGCTATGCTATCAACTTGATTATAAGGCTCCTGTCCTGGCAGCGGATTATCATTTTCATCTAGTTGTTTATCAAGAGGATTATAAGGTCCAGTGTATTTATGGCCTGGCAATGTCCAGCCTCCTTTTGGTTTTGGTAATTTGCCAATAAATTTATGTATATCTATACCTGTTCCAATTATTTCTCTGTTGTTACAACGTTGACAGTATGTGACAATTTTATTTTGCTCGAGACATAAATCTCTGTCAGAATCGCACTTGCATATCATTCTATATTTTTAGTCATCTACTAAAATAATCCCCCTAACAAAGTCATGAGGGTAACCAGCTCCCAGCGACTTTATCGCAGACGATGATGTCGCCGGCGACAGTGTCGCTGGGGACGTTTTCTTTAAAAACATACTTTTCTTTCTACCACAAACAGCACAAATACTTTTTAGCATTATTCTATTATTTTTTGTTTTTTCCGTCGTCTCATCCTTATTTTCTGTTTTAGTTTTACATTTGAGACAATATGTTGACATTATATATTTGTAAGTTTAGATAAAATTTATTGCAAGCTTTAGATAGCTTTACAAAAATTAATTGCAATCTCATCATTAGCGTGAGAAGGTTGCTTATCAAACTGCAAAATAAACTTTAAAAAATTAGAATCTCTGGAGTTCTCACCAGAGTTCTCACTCCGGGACATCTGTTTAATGAACATTATACAATAATATCCGCAAGCAGAAGTTCCAACAGGTTGAAGTTGATTAGACGAATAATATATTATTTTATATTTTTTGTTTATGTATTTTTTTATTACATCGCTCGGAGGAAGTCCAAACGAGTCAAAATAATTGTTATTATAAACTGCTACCCAATGTGTGCCGGATCCGTCATTGAAATCTTGTATATTTATCACGCATGAACCACCAGCGGACGGCGTTTTTATTGCTGCGAGTTCATCTTTAGAATAAACTCCGTGAAATCCAGGAACTGTTTTTAACGTATCAATTATATCAAAGTTACTTAGCGATGTGACCGTGTTCCCGGCAATGTTAGACCGCGTCCGATTCCTAGCAGATTTGGCAGCAGACTTCCCGCTAGTCCTGCCAAAAGTGGAGCGAACGGAATAATTCCTCCTTGTTTTGTTTGATTGCATATGCATTTGCATTTTGGTGTTGGCGATTTTGTTGTTTTCTTTTTTTTTTGTTGGCGGTTTTGTTGTTGGTGGTTTTGTTGTTGGCGATTTTTTTTTTCGTTGTGGCATTATAATATATCAATTACATAAAATTCACAATTTTTTTATTCCACTTCCACGAATGATACCTTTACCCTCAACAGCTTTTTTCGTTGCACCAGATATTGCTCCAGACGCTGCTGCTAATCCTAATGTACCTAACACCGGTAACATTTTTGGTATTATAGTGCTAGCTAATACTGATAATGCCGGACCAAGAAAACCACCTTTGACGACAATATCGTTTGCCATCGCTGTTATTTGTGCGGCACTTAAATTTAAAACGAAAGGTTTTTTGCGATCGTATTTATTTGCTTGATGTTTGGTTAACATTAATTTTGTTAAAATACCTGTTTGGGCGTGAGAGACTCCGTCTCTTGGATTAATCTTTAATGATACCTGTCTCTGCTTTGCAATAGCAGCTGCTAATTTTTTAACTTGACCATCAGTCAAATATATTTCTTTTACAATATATTTTGTCATCTTATATAACGATTGCAGATTAAACTCAAAGTTTGTTCAAACTTGTACTGTCATTTTACCTCCAAGGGAATCTATCGTAACAAATCTGTCGCTGATCACTAACGTGTATACGTACAACTGTGCTACTGGAACTGCTCCTAATGCCCAGGTAATTTCAATATCAGCTGTTGAATCAACTAATCTCTCGCTATGTTTGCTAACATCAAAATGAAATATTGGGTAAAGTGTACGAAACTCCTCTGCTGATATTTGAGATCCATCCTCAACATCTTGATATTTTTGAATTGCGTCGAGTAAATACATGTACGGTCGAGTAATATTTTTATTAGCGTCATCTGCAAAATTGCATTCTATAGCTCGTTCTGGATACTGCTTTGAATTTAGTCTAGCATATATACGTCTAACATCAGCGTGGTCAAATATTGCATTATTTTGTTGTTGGTTACCACGTCGCGCTTGCTGTTGAAATACGACAAACAGTTGCCTCGGCAGTTGTTCAGTTAGTGTTGTTGTGACTCGCCATGTGTAGTCGGTAGTATTTGGAACTGCTGTTTGATATATTTTATGCTGCTTAAAATAAATTTTGTTTGTATGTTTATCAAGCATATTATTTAGTTCTGCCGCTTTTGTGATCGATAGAGTTATACGCGGCATCCACAGCGCAAGTTTGTTTATGATAAATTGTACATCAACTCCGCCATATCGAAATAGGCAGTCGTTTTGTTCTGCCCGATCTAAAATAAGTGTATGTTTAACTCCACGAAATACTTTGTCATAATCGCGACAAAAGCCGAAAATCATACTTAATGGCAACATCATTGTAATTTGACGTGATCCTGCTGCAAGTGATCTTCGCCTAGCAAAACCTTCATTATAACGTGGATTTTTTACGTCAATTGTGTTGTTGATTAAATCTAACATTGCAACGGCATCTGCACCTGCAGCTGGTGGTGTTATACCAAGATTATTACAAGCTGCAGTAAGTGAGAGTCTCACAGCATCTGCATTAGCACCTGCAGCTGGTGCAGCTATACCTAGTGCGGCTGCATTAACAATAAGAAAAGTTCTTACAATTGGAAGATCTGCAGCGGCATCAGCTCCGTGTACCAAAACACCTTTCGAGAAAAGTTCGATTGATTCAGCTACACCCTGTCCAGTATCTTTAAACCACATCATGTTCGTTGCAGTTGATCTGGAGTAATCATCAGAAAACGAAATAATATTTAAGATTGTACTTGCAACTTGTAAGTGACTTGAAATATCTTCTACAGTTTGATTAGCTAGTTGATATCTAGCACTTTTGAATAAACACCAGCCGTTATTTATAAGAGCTACTTCTGTTCCAGCTGCAATTGCAACAGGTGGATTGGCTACTGTCATAATCTGACCGCGAACTTCTAACATTGCTTTATGTGGCAGTAGAAATACATCTTCGTCTCGAGTATTAAATGTTCTAATACCAGTTTTATTTGGTTCATTAGAATTTTCATCGAGATACTCAACATACTCAAATTCTGTTACAGTGTCATCAGTGTCATAAGTTTCTGCTAAATCGAGATAATTTTTAACAGACATTTTTTATTTATTAGATTATATAAAATTTTATTGCGGCGCCGTTACTTTAGATATTAATTTTTGTATAATCTGCTCGCCTTTCGGTGACAAAAGTTTTTTCGTTGTTGTTATCATAGCACGTTGAGTTTCTTTTGTTGGAGCGATTTCTGATATAACTTGCTTTATATCAGATGCAGACGGTGGATCTCCGTTTATTTTATCAGCTATTTTTTGTCCCACCGCAGTCCCAGCGGCAGATGCAGCCCCAGTTGCAAAAGCTTTACCTGCGTCTAGTGCAATTCCTGGAACATTTTCAATAACTTTAGTAAATATACTTCCAAAAAATCCTCCTACTATTTTTCTTCGATAAATTTTTTTTCTCTGTTTCATTATATTTAAGGTTGTATAATTTTTATTGTCAATCACGAAGTCGATTGTACACGCCTATGCAACGCGTAGTTTTAAATAATATGTAACGATTTCGTTGTTCACGTCTATTTGTCTCCCCGACTGGTCTGTTAATTGCATTGTGATGCTTGTGATTTGATTCTCAACTATAAGCGGATAATAGATAATATGACGTGGAGTAATTTGCATAAGAGATCCTGGCGGAACTTCTGGTGAGAAACTGTAAATTGTTTGTCCCTTACTGCCTTTTGATGTGTGAGATCCAGATGCAATAGAACAATTAACAAGTATTGTGTTTACTTCTGTTATATTTACTGGCAGTTCACCGTCATATGTAATAGCCTGATCAAGAGCACTATAAACTTTACCAGTGAATCCTATCAGTTGTGAAATACTTTTTTCTCTTGGTTCAAAACCGATAGTCATATTTCTCAGTGTTATCCTAGCTCGTAACGTGTTATAATTCGCTGCCAACTCGAAATTATCAGCCACACCACCAGCTTTTGTTATTATTTCTTTTATAACCCTGTTTAGATCAGAAATGTTATAAGCTCCTTGTGGAATTTTTAATCTTCTTGTTATAGATATTGGAGATGCTGTAACCGGAGTAAATGAAATTTCATTATTAACATCAGTTTTCACGTTAGCCATGGCATTCCAACAAGTACAAGAAATTAATCCAATCTCATATTGTTTAGCAGGATCAAGTTGTATTGGTGGGTTGTAATTTACTGTAAAATTTTCACTATTTCCTTCTATTTGACTTGAGTCGAACAATAGTGTTGTTGACATTGTTATTTATTATATTTTTTATAAAATTAAATCGCCTAGATTAAGTCCTTTGATTTATATTAAGTCGCGGTGTAAAGTTTCATACTCGTCAGATGTTAATAAATTTTCTGATCTTAGATGATCAAGTATATCAACAATTTCATTATCAATTTCAACACTAACATTCCCAGCTTCGTTTGATGATATTAATAGCATTAATCTGCCTATCATTTCAGCGGTTGATGTAAATATTTTTACACCTTCTCCAGTTTTTGATAATACAGATTTTTTATAGTTTTTAACTCGATTATCATCGACTGATTTTAATTTTCTATAAAAATTCCACCCTTTTCCATATTCTCTTTTTCTATAATCTTCTGCTGCCATTTTAAAGGTATTAGCGATAACACCCTTCCTAATTCTATCAAGGATTGGAGTCATATCGTCTTTTGTTATGGCTTCATCTAATTCTTCGTTAGCATTATTACTGTCTGTTATTATTTTATTTAATATATCATTAAGTTCGTTGTATTTTTCTTCTGGCCAAGTTTTTATATCAATACCTTTTACATTATCTTTTATATCAATATCTTTTAAAAAATTATTATATTCCTCATCTGTTATTTTATTATTTGCTTGTTTTCTAAAAAATTGTCTTTGCTCTCCAACTTCCATAAACTTTACTGTTAACTCGCCAACTCTTTTTTGCTCTTCTTCAATATCCTCTATTTTTTCTGATATTTTTCCTAACATAGTACTAATTTCATGTGAAGTTAATTCTGCTAATCTTCTTTCAAATAAAATCGGATTATTGATCAGCCGGTTTAGTTCAGCTTGCCTAGCGTTGGGATCAATATTCCTTACAAGTGCCTCAGCCAACATTCTTTTTTCCTCATCAGATCTAGCAATAATTTTTGCAGCAGCTGCTTCTTGTTGTTCTTTAACTAATCCAACCAAGCCTTTTTCTTGTAGTTGCTTAAGTTCTTCTTCTGATAGTGGTTTAGTTTCAGGTTGTTTCCCAAGAAGTGCTTCAGTAACTGGTTTGAGAGCGGTGGCTGTTGTTTCTGCGGCAGTTACTTGTCCACGTCGTGCCTGTTGTACCTTTTGCTTAAATGCTGCTTGAGATTGAGCAAGTTTTTTTAGATCTTCTATATGTTTTCTATATTTTGCTCGTTTGTCCATAATTATTATATATAAATTTTATAAAATTGAAACGCCTTACTGTAAGTAAGTGTTAATACAACAGCGAAACATTTTAGTTGGATCATGTGTAAGTTTATCAAATAAGAAGAAGTTATATTTATCTTTTGTAGCTTTATGATAAAGTTCGATAAATTTATCTTTTGTTACGTCACCGCATTGTTCGTTCGCAATATTTCTGACGTCAACATTGTCCAATCCTGGAAATAATATAAAACAACCGGTATTTCGCCTAATAAATCTGTCAACATTATAAAAACCTTGAGCTAAATAAACAGAATTACACTTTTTATTTCGCGATAGTGAAAAATATGATCTTATTTTATTCATCTCCGTATTATTTAGCGGAATATCGTCAAAAACTACTATCTTATGTTCAGATGCATCAAGTTGATTAACTGGAATAAGATCTTCTGGCTGTCTGATTATAAAAAAATCTTCACCAGCCTCAAGATCATCACGAAGTTTGTTATTATATTCGCTTAGTAGCTCGTACTTATCTTGTTGTGGATTAATTGTATAAATATAAACTCGATCGTAGTTAAAATTATCGCCGAGAAGTAAGTTCATAAGCAAGTTTGTTTTTCCCGATCCAGTTCGCCCAACAATAAGATAATGACAATCTGGAAGTTCATTGTTATGTTTATGTTTCACCAACCGCTCTGTATCAAAGTTTAATATCGATGCCATTGTTGTTATATAATTTTATGTAATATTAAACTAAATAATGTTGACAATTTTATGTAAGACAATAAATAATGAGCTACTATACAAAATTTGGAACATTAACAGGAGATTTATTGACTGAAGGTTATCAAGGTGACTTATCTAAGTACGCAACTCTTGATCAGCTAAGAAATGAAATTGATAATTTATTAAATCTCACAAGTGTAGATCAAAATGAAGTTGTTATTTTCCAGGATAAACAAGGACGATTAAAGACGAGTAATGTACAACTGTCAAATGTACTTGTACGAATTCCCACCGCGGTTGTTAATAATATTGTTACTTTTACAAATCAAGGTAAGATACAAGATTCCGGTAACTCGATTAACGATTATGTCAAAAAAGCTGGTGATTCATTTACGGGTAGCATTATTATGAACCAAAATAAAATTATAGACCTTGGAAACCCAGCCGCAGATACGGACGCTGCAACAAAAAAATATGTCGATGATCAAGAATCTAAGTACGTATTGGCCAACGGTGGCATAATGCGTGCATTTCTCAACATGAACAATAACGGCATTAATAATCTTAGAACACCGGAATATGATTTTGATGCTGCAACAAAAAAGTATGTTGATGATAAGGAAATTCTTATTTCAACTTCGTTAAAAACAATTGGTGATGAAATGACTACACTTAGTGCTACTTTTTATAAAAATTTAGAAACGTTCTTAAATTTTCGTAGAAACATAAACAAAATCATTAAAGATTTTTTTGGGGAACAACTAACTGTTGACATAAAACTAGCTGACGTTAACACGAAACTCAACGACATTGTCAGTGGAATACCTAATATTGTTCAAAAAACTAATCTGATTAAAATTCCACATGGACAAATTAAAAATATCGTATATACAGTAGCATCAGGATCAACAATATGGACACCACAAAATAACACACTCGAACATACTGCAGAAGTAACTGGGTTATACAGGTTATCTATGTACGGTTCGGAAATTACTGCGGCAACTTCATTATCACCGAATGAATATCATAATCCTCTATTGGTGATGCTAACCAAGAATATGAAAGAAATCTTTACGTTAATATCAACGGAAATGCCTCCGAGACTTTACTGGTGGTGCCTAGAATTTATAGCTGAAGAACCCCAATTATATATTCGTAGCTGAAACACCACAATTAATTACTTAATCAAACCAGAACCAACATTTTTGTAAATTAATATTATATAATGAAAAAATATATATTTGATTTCAATCACATTTCAAAAGAAATTCCAAAACAAGATGTGGATGCTCTAATGCAATATTACAAATTTTATCATAAAAAACTTTGGTGCGTGAAAAAATGTTACAAATATTATACCAAAATACTTCGAGTAATATCATATTTACCGTTGTTATTGACCGGATCTGGTATAATTTCGAGTGGTGCATCATTAAACCCGTTTTTGCTAATAATATCGGGCATTGGTGTTTCTCTTGAAACTGCGTGCAAAAAGATAGAACCTCGACTCGCGACTAAAAAAAATAGTTGCCAAACGGCTAGTATCACCTATAAAAAATTACTTGATCAGATACGATCTCACTTGCGTGGTATACAATATGATATGGACGATTTAATACGCGAGTTTCGTACTATTGACAGTATGTTAACAGATATTGTATCAATGAGGGTTAGCAAGTATGAAAAAGATTATCAAAACAAGTATGATATAACATAAAATATTATCTAAACTTAAGAATAATATCACTTACCTTTCTCGCTTTGTGAATATCCACCATAATGATTCCAAACGTTAAAAAATATCACAGGTGTAATAATTTCCGCATGATCTTTCGTACTGGTCAAACTCCTGCAGACTGATTTATAAAGCGTGTCTTGCCTTTTATATACTACATTCAATCTAGTTCGAGAACATTCTACGCATTACGTTCTGACAAATTCCACATAATCACGCGATCTCTGTGACTCATGCAATAGTCATGCTTGTTATTAAAGATAATAAGTTACCTGTGTACCTGACTTCCTTATTAGGTAATGTAGTTGAAGTTTATGAGTAGAGGGGTGGGTAGTAGTAGTAAAGGGGGGGTAGTAGAAAAGGAAAACCAGGGTGGGGAGAGGGGAGAGGGGGTAGGTAGGTAGAAGAGGGGTAGGGTAGAAAAGGGGTGGTGTAGAAAAG
>JAECUM010022001.1:0-37185 GCA_016617855.1 Megalonaias nervosa | reverse complement strand
TATATATATAAAAACTGAAATTGCATCCACGTGAATGAATGACGATGATTGTATATTTATTCTTGATTACTCATCTTACTCTAGCTTTCTTTACAAATACAGCTAAATATCATGAAATGGGGAATGGAAGATACCGATTTAATTTTCAACCCAACAGGAATATGTCAAAATGAAATGTACACCGAAAAGGTGGAATCGTTGATATCATTACAATTATCGTCATTTATTATTCTACTCCATCGTCATATTTCTCGTCTGCAAAAGGATTTAAAAATCAATGCGCGCATTTTCTGTGATCTAGATCGCGGTTAATTCGATTAGTTTTCATTCCTTCGCAAGAGCACACTCCTTTCGTTAGATTTCTCATAAAAGACTGGGTCTAAACGAATCCTCACAACATTTAATTAAAGATATAAATCTCCCGTTCAGATACACGAAAGCAGAGAGCCAGTTTGCTTGTGTAAGGAACTTTAATAAACGATAATTCTGAATGCACCTGGTACATTTGGAATCGCAGGATGGACGTTAGAAAATGAACATGTTCGATAAACGGTAAATTGTTAATAACGAAATCAAAATCGACGTCGTGTATAAATCATTTAACTCGTTTTGGTGCCTTACGATGTCCAAGACTTAACAATGACTCGGGGCTAGTTGGCAAACACGTTTAGCAATAAAAGTTAGGAAGCAATTTCTCTCTCACGCTTAGCAACAGAGTGCTCCCATCATAAATAGTATCCTAAAATTCGGATTGATTTTCCCTTGTTCTCTCAACGGTCACACAAATGTCAATATCGTCCATCCCAGAAAAGTGGCACGTGCGGTTTGATCGTCGTCTGCGTCTAAGGGACTAGCGTGCTTGATTTATTAGCTTCGTTATAGCGATATCATTCGGAACACCTACTCTCCCGATCGATGAGGTCATAGGAAGAGCAGGACGGACAGAAGAATTCGATTTGCATTTACTTCGATTTTCGAAGACGAGGATCACAAGAGAGTAATATCCCTTTACATACGGATGTGAAGAAAATTGCTTAAGTGACCCAGGTCTCGAGCTGAGACTATTATTTCCAGGGGGAGCTATATTTCTGATGGAATAGGAGGAGATCGCACCTTTTCATGCATTTAATCCTGTACTAATCAATATCCTTTGTATTTGATCTAAGACTCGAACATTTTTAGTTTTGAAGATACTGTGAGAAAGGAGGATGAGACGTGAGATAATGGGATGAAAAATTGAATTTAGTCATGTTTTGATATGTGAAGCCATCGCACTGGGGCAACATTGTGGATACGAATTTCTTGAATTTCTTGTTCCTTGTGTATAAATTAATTCAGATATGTCTGATGTCTCCCGTATGACAATTGGGACAAACATGAAAGAAATTCACTGCTGAATGTTTTGACAATAAACTATTTTTTGCTTTCAATTGACAACAAAAAAATAATGGGTACAATTTTGGGTCATAAATTTGTCCATTATCACGACTGGTATTTCGATGCAGTATGTCTTTTATACTTGGCACTTTGGGAGGATGTTTTTTTATAGCCAGCAAAATTATGTTTCTTTGCTTTATCTTCCTTTATATTCTTCATTTTCTACTCTGCATCTTTTTCCATTTTGTTGTTGTTGTTGTTGTTGTTGTTGTTGTTATTATTATTATTATTATTATTATTATTATTATTATTATTATTATTATTATTAGTTGTTGTTGTTATTGTAGTTGTATTAGCAGCAGAAATAGTATTGATAACAATTTTGAAGACGAGCCAAAAACTGGGCCTTGTCGGAAATTCGCAGTGCATTATTTAAAGTTTTGGAAGACAAAAGGACGTCAATTTTGTTTAAACGAATTGAAAACATTTTCGGTCAGAAATCTAAATGTTCATGATGCTGTATGCACGACTGGGGCCAATGACAATCGATCCTGGAACTATAAGCTTGCAGACTGTAGTAATGCAAGTTCAAGCAGTAAACAGCAATACCAATTCCCCCCAACTGCAAACTATCGAGCTCGCTCATTATTCAAGGCGACTGAATACATATTTGTACTATATACATCACATACATTAAAAATAACAAGGCTTTTAAAGTGTTGGTATATAGTAATTTGATATAACAATACTACTGGTCTCTATAATTATGATCCGTCCATGGTGCATTAATACGAATATATAAATATCGTTTCAACTATAGGTTGTTTCAACAGTAGGCCTTCGCTTCCGCATTCTCTAAATTTGTGATAAATTTCCACTAATTAATAATTAGCAATTGAATAAAATAACGATAACAAATATTAATAATCCCTGTCTTCTAAATGAATTAACATTTGACATAATTTCATCGAAATCATCTCTCTCTCT
Organism: Megalonaias nervosa; assembly: GCA_016617855.1. Taxonomy (NCBI): domain Eukaryota; kingdom Metazoa; phylum Mollusca; class Bivalvia; order Unionida; family Unionidae; genus Megalonaias; species Megalonaias nervosa. The sequence goes on along the minus strand of JAECUM010022001.1, from coordinate 34,821 downwards.
CTCTCTCTCTCTCTCTCTCTCTCTCTCTCTCTCTCTCTCTCTCTCTCTCTCTCTCTCTCTCTCTCTCTCTCATGCATAAGGGAGCGAATACGGAGAAGTCTGTGGAGTGAGAGAGAACAGAAAACTGAACTTGCACCATGTAACCTACAAGAACATGGGACTTCGTAACGGTTAGGTGTACACGTTGTATGGGATTTTAATACAGCGTTCGCAATACCAACGATACAAAGTTGCAATAGCCTGTCAAGATTATACGGTACATTTTCGTTAGGAGGAAGACACATACTGTAATCTATGTAATGCTTTGTTTTCATTTCTTTCTTCCTATTTTAGAAATAGGATAAGAAAAAACCTGTATGTTCTATAGTAATGTTAATTAAATCATAATTATTTAAAGTCATTACCAATTTTCGCTGTGGCCCTGAAGAAAACTTGTCATTATTTTGTTGAATGTAACGGATTGACCAATTAATTTTTGGCGGGGTTAGGGGTTGGGCCTGGTATTTTATTTGGAGACTAAATCTATTGTTCTTTTAGCTCAAGATAACCATTTTTCGACTACTATAATCGATATATAGGAATTTATCTTGCTATAAATCAGAGCAATTATTTTCTGAGGCACATAATTATGATTTGGTGTCTTTAAATAGTAATCGAAAATACGTTTGAATACAAAATGTTTAAATCTCAATAGAATGTAGAATTTAAATCACAACTTCCATTCATAATCACAGATAGACCTGGAAATTCGTAAAGCATAAACGGTCATACAATTCGAAAGACAAAACGACACATGTGGGTCAAATAAAAACAAAATGACTTTATGTTTTGATGACCCATGATGATTTGCGAAATTCCGATAAGCTCCATACCACCAAGAAACACACACAGGTGATTGCTACTACTGCAATTATTTGTTAAATTATATAAGATAAATGGACAAGAAAAACAGGAATTTTAACAAATATTGATAACTTCGAAAAGAAAAGCATAAGTTACATGATCCGATGATGAGAAAAACATTGATAAATTTAAAAACGAAGATAGTATTAGTTTTACGGTTTAATGATGATGTTGTTTGTTGTCTGTCAGTGTCAAAGAAATGACGAGATCATGTTGTTTGCAGTCTGTAAGTTTGCAAGAAATGAGATCATGTTTTTTGTAGTCTATCAGTGTACAAGAAATGATGAGATTATGTTGTTTGTAGTTTTTCAGTGCACAGGAAATGATGAGATCGTTTTGTTTGTAGTCAAGCAGTGTACAACCATGCATCGTGATAGAAATATCATATTGTACTTTTAATCTAAAGCAACTGAAGGCATTCTTTTAAGACGCTCCTCGTAACCGGCTTTAATCATATGCTTTGAACATTATACTGTAAAGTCAGAAATACTTTGATTTTTTTTTTATTAAGTAAAAACAAAAATTGAGCATCACCAAATCTGAAGCTGATAATGTCTTTTCATTATCGCGTCCTAACCAAACATTTGCAGGGTTTATTGATCATGTTATATATAATTACGCAAATGATATTTATATTTGTAATGAATGTTCAGAGAATATGCTGTAATATGCCTTTCCAATAAATGTGCCTTAACGATTACTTATTTTACTTTTCAATACAATGTCTTTTACGAAAAAATATAATGGCGATAATCCACTATATCAGCCATATGTTACGAGTCTATACTCTTAAAATAAGTACAGACATGAGCGAAAAGCAACAAGCTTTGAAATTCTACAAATAATTTATTTCCATATAATATGAAGTGAAAAAAAGAACTTAAATCGCAAAATAATCCTATAATTACAGACACAAGTCCTAATATTTTAAAGTTCTGGATAAACTTTAGTAGAAATCTTTTGTTGAAAAATAGCAATATAATTCCAGGACTGAATTCACTATAAATCCCATTGAATGTGTCTGTCCAGGAATATTATTTTTTATGAGTACTCTATTTCCCGAGAAATAAACACTGAACTAAATAATTTGAAGAAATAAATTCAGCGCATATGAACTTTTGGATACAACAATAATACAGATTGATTCTGCTAGATCTTAAGCACGAATGAATGATCTTTCCAGTGTCGAGATTATATTGTCCTCAACGTGGCCTTAGGTCACAATTAACATTTTCTAAATAAAAGCCATTGCCTAATGGAAAATAACTTTCTAGTTCTTAATGTTTACAAAATAAAATGTTAGTTATTATTAGAAAGTCTGTTACTATAATAATAATTTACCTGGACAATGTCAATTACACCAGGCAAATTGTAGGGAATTCCAATAACCTAGACTCAGACCCAAATAAACATATTTACCTCTATCAATAATGATCCGATCCTAATATTAAACGCATAAACATAGAGAATATTTCAGCTATGTATTAGTTGTTTACAGAATAAAAGAAAAAAATAAATAATTCAGGTGAAGTAGAAAATAAACTTGATGTTGGACAAGATTGAGTCCAACATACAATGCTACATTACAATGGCATCTAATGAAATCATTTTTTTTTTTTTTTTTTAATAGAAAAAAGACCTCTCAAACAATGTAAACATATACATAACGCATATTTTCAAGGTGAACTAATTGCATATATATGGCTGATATTATATATAGAAACGTTCACATGGAACATCAATTGTCATCAACCACGTCATCGTATGCTTTTTCATGGCAAATAAGAAACAAATGAGAGACATCAGAAGTTGGAGTGATGCTACATTTATAGATAAATATGTGATCGACGTCATACTGGATATTAACCAATCAGAAGCTGCTATTCGTTCATTCGACTAGGTGATTGACTCAACATTTGTTCTCACAGATCATGAGATTTTGACTTTGAAATAAATCATCAACTGTTCTGCTGTTGTTTGCCGAGACCAGTGTCACGTAATGTAATAGCATGACAACATTCATTTCCGCAACTTGCATAGCGTTGTTTAAAATAAACCGTAAATAACTATTATTACAAATTATGGCACGAGACAGACGACATCATCCGAGTAAATGGAACATTTCGCCATCCCGAAATAGAATTCTGATCTGTATGATGATGCTAAGGGTGTATTCTTTAGAGCAACTCCATCTCCCCAGAAAAGCACAACATGACTGATCAATATCGATGACGATGATGAGGTGGACAGAGATGATCATCATATGTATGTCATCCACTGGTTAACAAAGCATAAAAGGAAGAGGACTAAATGAGGAGGACTAGAGTGGTGAATCTTGCGTGACTGAGTGTGCTCTTGGCCAGACTACATGATGAGGACTACAGAAGCGGCGACTCTTGCACGACACCATGTGCTCTTTGTTACAAGACTACATGATGAGGACTGCAGAAGCGGTGACTCTTTCACAACACCGTGTGCTCTTTGCTACAAGACTAAATGATGAAGACTATAGAAGCGGCGACTTTTGCTTGACTGTGTGCTCTTGGCATAAGACTGGATGATGAGGAGTATAGAAGCGGCGACTCCTGCGTGACTCCGTGTGTATTTATTATACGACGAAATGATGAGGACGAGGAGTGGCCACTCTTTCGTGACTCCGCGTGCTCTTTGCAACAAGACTAAATAATGAGGAGTATTGGAGTGGCGACTCTTGTGTGACTTCGTGTGCTCCTGGCTAAATGATAGTCTGGTAAGATGCTGCATTGATGACTGTAATAGTAATATTGGTACAACTTTGTATAATGAAAGTACAAAGTCATCTCTCCCTATCTTAAAATGTTTATGTACATCATTCTGCAATCATTTATGCCACATTTTTATTTAAACATTGAACTGGTATAAGTTAACACAGACGCTGACGCCTCAGTTAGTCAGTGAAAATATCCATGTATAGATAAAACGCCACATCATGTCATCTTCTCAAAGACATCATCTCATCTTATCAGCCAATGAAATCACTTTTCTAACTTTTAGGAAAGTTTTGTTTTGGAGTTGCAAGAAAAACTGTTTTTTATTACTTTTTTAAGGTCCTCTTATAGCGGAGACCTTACAGAGCCGCTTGATAGTTCTCGTTAAACTACATTAGTCTGACGACATCTTCTATATCCAAATTTTTCATCATTACAAGTAGTGATTTCGGTGGTTGGTGGAATGAGTCTTGGGAAGACTGATGATTGGGGGTGGGGCATTCGGGCAGATGGGAGGATTATGACCTTTTAAAAAAAAAACTAAACTGTAGAATAAAAATGCATGTACATGTATTTGAAATAAATTTTACTGGACAAACGGTGGTCGATGAGAATTTTAGAAATCTTAAGGAAAAGGCAGAAAATTGTTTCAAAAGTTTGGGGATGCCATTTGATATAATTTTCTTTTGTGTTATTAACAAAATCAGTGATTTTGTTTTATTGTTTTATAGGAAAAAACAAGTTCTGTATATATTAGAAATTACTGAAGTTTACCATTTCAATCATCCGACTAAGATTAGACCGTGTTGTTTGTTTATTTTGTTTCCTTTCTTAATCTTCAGTTGCTTCAGTTTGGAAGAAGGATGATGTCTTCCTCTAATAATACTATATAAAAATGATAGGCGTGTATTTTAAACCCACGAACTGTCAATTGTGTCCTTAAAGATTGGAAACGTTTTCAGAATCTTGGCAAATTTCAATATAACTTCTATGATTCATAAGAATTTCTCTATGGCCCTGCTGAAGCTATAACTAGTTTGCTTTGTCAGAGCAAGAACCTCTGAACCTTACAGAGACCTCATAGCACAGAAATCTCTACACGAGCTGTCTTAGAACGTAAAATAAAATCGTTCTCTTTGACGACAGAAAAGAATAAAGGAGAGGTTATATCAAAATTAATCGCCTTGACCCGTACGAGGGCAAGAATTTTATAGTTCTACTGGCATTAGCTTTTAATTAAATGTCAATTATAACAACTGTGATTCTGAGTACTATAAAATGTGTCTTTTCCTGATATCTAAGTAACGTGTAAGAAAGAAAATAAAGGAAAGAAAGAAGATTTGAATAGCAAAATTTAATTAACAATTTTTTGCGGATGTTCGAACTTGTAAGAAGACAAGGTTCGCAATGTTTAAAATATACATTTTTACCTGATTTCACCGAGCAGGAAACTTAGATGAATCCCCAGAATCCGCTCTAGATCTATCCATGCCATTAAGCTTACGTCTATTGTACCGCACGGCGTAGCAGCTTATACAGTCGACACTTGATTAATTACTTCTTAGGAAAAAGTATCAACACTGTAAAATATTTTATAACGTCATTAGTAGCGATATATGATACCGTAGGGTCAAAAATGGTCGGCCTTCTGTCCAAAAGGTGAATTTAACACCACGGACGCCATCTTGGACGTATGCCCCTATGTTGAGAAGGGGAACTGAACATTAGTCCATAGGTTTAACATTAGTTTGCCCCTGTGGCCTCAAGGGGAAATTCTATCTTATAAACGTCCATAGGTTTAATATTAGTACGACGATAATTTTGGATTCTAACGGGAAATGCTATGTTAAAAATGTCCATATGATTAATATTATGAACGGTATGGGGTCAAGAGGAATGACAATGTGAGAAACATCTATAGGATTATTATTGAGTGGCGATATACCGACAAATGATACCGTATGCAGACAAGAGGAATTGACATTACGGTTGCCACTTGGAAATGTCATTGGAAATTAAGCATGACTCTAAAAACTTAACATAGTATGATCATCTAGCGTCAATGGAGATTTAGCATGTCTCTATAGGCTTAACATACTATGATCATCTAATGTCAATGGAAAATTAGCATGTCTCTGTAGGCTTAACATTGTATGATCATCTAGTGTCAATGGAAAATTAGCATGTCTATATAGGCGTAACATAGTATGATCATCTAGTGTCAATGGAAAATTTAGCATGCCTCTATAGGCGTAACATAGTATGATCATCTAGTGTCAATGGAAAATTTAGCATGCCTCTATAGGCTTAACATAGTATGATCATCTAGCGTCAATGGAGATTTAGCCTCAACAAATCTAGTGTCAATGGAATATTTAGCATGTCACTTTAGGCTTAATATAATATGACCATCTAGTTTCATTGGAAAATTAGCATGTCTCTATAGGCTTAACATAGTATGACCATCTAGTGTCAATGGAAAAGAACATGTCTCTGAAGGCTTAACAAAGTATGACCACCTAGTGTCAGTGGAAATTTAGCATGTCTCTAAAGGCTTAACACAGTATGATCATCTAGCGTCAATGGAAAATTTAGCATGTCTCTATAGGCTTAACATAGTATGACCATCTAGTGTCAATGGAATATTTAGCATGACTCTAAAGACTTAACATAGTATGACGATCTAGTGTCAATGGAAATTTTAGCATGACTCTAAACTCTTAACATAGTATGACCATCTACTGTCAACGGGAAAGGTAATACACGTCCATGGGTTGAACAGGACTGTCTGTAGTAGAAAAGTGTGTTGAAAAATATCCATTGCTAGATTATTCTTCACTTTATAATACTATTTTCGTGGTTGTAGGCCAATATATGAGACGTTCACTGAACTGCTACCTGTGGTAATGTGCTGTTGATAAGAGAGGCGAGGTTATTTGCTACACTGTCAGGCAATGTAAGATTCTTGTGGACTTTAAGAGAGTTTCATTTTCTGAGTTTGAAAATAGCAAATAACATCAGCGAGACAACAGACTGCTGATCAAGAGAGCAAAAACATTTCACACGATTGAACAGTGACCATTCTAACTGGCCAACACACCGTCTTATTGACCAGAACTCACTTCTACTGACCCATAGAAAATGGCAGCTGTAATATGAATTCTCCTTGTCAATTGGGTCCCATTTAGCCGTATATCGCAACACAATGTTAATCCTTGTTACGTTTTCAAAAGTATAGTTCCCATTTTCCCCACAGCATCTCCCAATGCTAATCCTATGAACTATTTACACATTAGAACTCCTTTTAACCTCTTTCCGTCCCATAATGTTAAACCTATGGACAGTTTTGTAGAGACCATGCATTTCCTTTGAGGCCATAGAGGCATAGATCATGCTAATGTTAAACGTATGAACTAATGTTCAATTCTCATTGTGATCTCATATTTATGTTTGTAGTTATTTTGAAATAAACATGTCTTAGTAAGGAAATTTACTTTTCAAAGAAAGATGACATTCCGAACGGTAGTAAAATTATATTATTGCTAGCAAGAATTACCGTCTACTGGATATATACATATTTACAGACCACAGTCACCTATGTCTGCCAAGGGAAGAAATATATTACGGGTGCCCTAATTCCGTATCCTCTAAAGATTTTGAAAATCTATGAATATTCGACTAAGGTATCAAGCAGTAAGCATTTCCCCTGTATATTCCCATGGCTTTTGAAAAGCTATTAAAAAAATCAGACTCGACTAAGAAGATACATGACCATAAACTCATGCTTGTATTCACAGAAAAATAATATCAAATGACTCTCGGTTCAAAGAGTTACGTACCACATTTGTCTTGATAATTTGGCTGCTTAAGAAAAGAGCCTATGCACACAACTTATGAGCAATATTCCTACGCCATGTGTCAAGCTACGCAAGACTGTGATGGATAACACAGAAGCTCGATAGAGGTACGTTTAAAATGCATAGACAATTTGACACTGACAAATACAAAGATTTCTACAGAACCCGTACGCAATGTTTGCTGTAATATTTATTCAATAATAGAACATTTAGTTACTTTATATTCATTGTTGTTGTTATTGTTGGTATTATTATTATTATTATTATTATTATTATTATTATTATTATCATCATTATTATTATATTATTATTATCATTATTATTATTATTATTATTATTATTATTATTATTATTATTATTATTATTATTATTATTATCATTATTATTATTATTATTATTATTATTATTATTATTATTATTGTCCATTATCCCGCTATACAATTCTCTTGACATCTTTTCTATAGAACAAGCATGCAATAAAACTCTACCGATTATAATTTCTTCAGCAAATCTTGTAGATGGCGTTGATTTTCCTTTGTTACGCCATCGTTCCATCCTTTGTACACAAACCGGAATTAGGTCAAAACATTTCGTTGTCTGTATGATAGACACAACAGCTCACACGCTTATAATTGTTACACAACTTTTTATTTTTCTATGTCATGTTGTAAAATTCTAACATGTAGGAATCAAATATTTTTTCCAAGATTTTGTGTTAAATATTTGTTTTGTATTTGTAAGCTGTTTATTCCATTGCCAAATCCAAATGGCTTGGTTAGCTCGAATCGTTGGGAAACCGTTTTGCATATATATATATATATATATATATATATATATATATATATATATATATATATATATATATATATATATATATATATATATATATATATATATATATATATATATATATATATATATATATATATATATATATATATAAGTTCAATAGATTAAGAAGATGTATTTGAGTTATAATTTTTCAAGTGGATCAGGAAATCATATTACCAATGGTGTATTGATATTAAAAAGACCCTTCTCCTCTCACTTTTCGACTACATCTTTATTTTCAAGACCTTTAGTTCACTAATATGGATATATAAAGGCCTAATATGGATATATAAAGGCCTAATATGGAAATATAACGGCGGTATTCCGTAGAAAATTGTTTTTCTTAATTCGCCAATATTGAAAAAACACGAGATTACAGTGAACGTAATTGGTGAATGTCCGACAAACACATAGTCAGGACGTAGGAGAAATAAGTTGAATATTTGACATTGAAGCACACACACATAGATTGAAATAATATGGCGAAATGGTCCATATTGCCTTACATTAGAATGGTCATCTATCAAAGAATTCCGTGCCTAACATGATAAGCATCTAAACGAATCAGAACATCGGATAGCAATGTCAATGATTCTGTGTTTGTCACGGTTTTATATGAGGTTTGTGATGGTCTTGGCCTCCCTTATCATGAGTTATGGCCAAAATGTCCCACTAGAGCATAGCAATCTATGACTGGGTGCCCAACGTCCGAACTAATTTACTCTGAGATTGACGTCTTGAGAAATGGTCAAGTACTGGAAGACTTGAGAAGTTAACCAGATGATTTACCAAGGACTAAACCAGTTAGAAAAGCTCCGGTTTAAATAATGTCCAGTTTAGTACAATATTGTTCTGTTATCTGCGTTACTGATTTCCTCATAGTTTGAAAATTAGTATTCCAAACTTCTCGATAATGAGGTTCTCCGATCACAGGACTTCCATGCGATTACTTGTTCTCAGGAGACTTCCATGCGTTCTCAGTGACTGATCCAGATATATTATTTGATATTGTATAGGTGTAGGGAAGTGTAAACGTGTAGGCGAGAAGTCTGTGGGTCAGAACCCACTAGTGGGGACCAAAGGACGAAACCCCCAGAAGCTCTTGTCTTTTTAGCGTTTCCATGGCATAATTATAACCATCTAATTGTAAAGAATCATACATTAGGGAACGGTAATTTCTCAAGGGAGAACGCGCACCGTCTCCACCTACCATGTCTCAAAGGGTATTGTATTCAGATTATCGAGGAATCTGGTAACCCACTGATGAAAAAAAGTATCTCTACATTGCAGCATTTCGCAGTATATTGTGATAAGAGTTTACTTGGAAGGCTATTTTAATATTCTTTTCATCACGTTTAAGTTATTTGTCAACCCTAATATTTCAGCAAGTTTAGAGCACCTTTTCTTCTCTCTTTCGTTTTTACTTTCCCATTTATTAAATTGTACCAGCGAGAAGCGAGCATAAAATGTATCACGACATGTCAAGATTCCGTGAAAGTTAATTAATACAAACTAGGGTATTTACGAAAGGTTTAAGCTGGAAAAAGCGTCCGAATATGTGAATCTCTTCAAACTATAAGGTTGTTCATCAAGGAATGTCGACTTTGATTAGGAAAGAAAAATGTTTTTGTTTTTTTTTTGTGTCAGCAAAATAAAAATAAAGCAAATGATATACAATAGTCTGCCGTATGTAGACTGAGGATAAAATGGTATAGACATTAGGATGTGAGACGTTAGCAGGAACTTAACATGTGCATATTGCAATTTCTAAGTTTTCAAATTTAAGAATTCAAAGGAGCAGCCAATAGTATGAATACATTAGGTAAGGCAAACTCTGAAATACCTTGGATAACATTCATTTACATATTGGCCTTATTTTAAAATTGTACTGATTACTACATGTGTTAGTTCTAAAAGTGTTAGTTTAACAATAAATGTAATACTTCGCGGAAATTAAAAGAGAACCTTTAACATTTACGAAAAAATACAATAGTACCTGCAAGTATAACTTAAAAATGTAGTTTACTGAATACGATTTGGAAATTTATTATTTGATGAAAAGAGATTTTTTTTATACTAGACAAGGGGCGACAAAAAGAGCAGATGTCTCTGTAACATGGTCACATGTCTCTGTAACATGTCAAGATGTCTCTGTAACATGTCATATGTCTCTCTAACATGGTCAGATATCTCTGTAACATGGTCACATGTATCCGTAACATGGTAAGATGTCTCTGTAACATGGTAAGATGTCTCTGTAACATGGTCAGATGTCTCTGTAACATGGCCAGATGTCTCTATAAATGGTCAGATGTCTACGTAACATGGTAAGATGTCTCTGTAACATGTCAGATGTCTCTGCAACATGGTCAGATATCTCCGTAACATGGTCGTGTGTCCCTGTAACATGGTCAGATGTCTTGTAACATGGCCAGCTGAATTAGTTTTCTATGATGGCAATTATATAACTTACGTTACATGTATAGCAGTAGTCAGTGTTTCGTATACTTCCTAATATTATGAAAAGAGGTTGTGAAAATTATTAAAGGAATGGAATTTATCTAAATCATACAATATGCTACGGCTACGCATAAAGAAGAAGAAGACATTCAAATTTAGCATGACTGGAGGTGATTTATTCATTTCGTGGCATATTGCTGCGTTCTCGTGGCATTGTAATATTTCTCAATCTGGATTTTCGAACTCGACTTCGGCGTTCATTTTTCTCGGTCAATATCAAGCTTTTTCCTTGGTCACTTTCGCTCTTTCATGGTTCACTGGTAATTTTAATTTCAGCTCGTAATTTTCAGAGAGTCTGAAAGGTGTTGGTACATAACAGTGTACTGGAACCATCTCAAGGTTCAATATGGTCAAACTTAACAATCAAGCTCCACTAGTGTAGGAATTTTATGTAAAAGATGGTTCGGTATTCGTCTCTGTACACTTGTAAAAAGCATCCACATATAAGGCTTTCCAAGTTTATAGAACAATTCCTCCACTAAACTGACCCAGTCTTGCTTGCCTCAGGTGGTGAAAATTGTCAGCTACTAAAATGGTTCTTAACTTTTTTATATAATCGTAACACAAAACAGGAATCCTGAAGAGACGCATTAACGTTTCTACATTCTCACAAGAAAATGGTAACTTGGTTGGCTATGTTAAGATGCAAACCTAAATAGAACCGATGGTCTGTTTTAAAAACATTCTACTCGGTTTGTCCTATTTGCAGATTAAAATGAACTTTGCACGTTTGAAAGATGAAAATAAATTGTAATCAATATATGTTGTCTTGTTTGGGGGCTATGACACAGGTTGTATGTATTCACACTACTGTTGTGTGTTTTACTTATGCCAATTGTTGTAGACGATAAGGGCCATTTGCAAGCAACATATTAAATAGCTATCTTTTGTCAATGATTGTAGATAATACTTTAAGATAATGATCATTTGTAAACAACATATTTACTTGGATCTGGGTTCAGGCCATTGCTTTTTGCATTGGAGAAAACAAACATGGTCTACATGATTTTTTGTCCGGTTCTTTGCTAGAATTTAAGTAAGGAAACTGTGTTTATCATCTTCTTTATTATAACTTTAGTAATAGACCTCGTCTAATTATAGCTTGGATTGTTCTGGAAATAAACTATTGTCCTACATCCTGGCTCTTCTTTTGTGTCTTATTTTTAAAAACATATATATATATATATATATATATCTTGTTTATTCATTCGTGTTATAAGATTTTGAGGCAGAATCATTGTTGTGTTTAGTATCTGAATTAGGCTGAAAATACTTAATCCAAATTATTCTTCTCTGGAAATACAAAGTGCTCTATCATATTCTTGGCAAGAAGCATTAACTGGGAATTATATAGTCAGTTCAAAAACGGAAACTGTGGATGATATCGCTGTGATTCAACAAAAGATCTCATTACAATTCAGGTCATTGGTATAATAGTATGTTATAGGTTACTGGTCATTACAAGCACATCAACACCTTCAGCGTTGGATTATTTTTGGAATACCACTAATGTTTATTCAAAACTTTATTCATTAGGACTTGTGTTAGAAATTCTAGGATTGCAACGGATTTAATTCGCAATACCGTAAGTTCTTTTAACATTTTCACGTTGTATTCTAGGGAAATAAATTAAGTATTAAATTTTACAAAAGTTGTTGCTTCTCACTCTTTTTTTATTACCTATCTTAAGACCATTGGGTTGTAATATGAGATTATTGTGAATTCAGTTAAAGGCATTCTGGATTATATCAATGTGATACATCAAGACTGTTTGCACATGAGCTCGTCGAAGAATATTGAGACATTAGCACATTCAATGTTGGAATTCATTACGAACACTATACGTTTGGACGTACGATAAAACTTTTAAGACTGTCTGGGATTTAAATCACAGTACTGTAAGTTCCTTTTCAATTTTCACTTTGTATTCTATTGAAATACATTTTTTGTTAAAATTTACACAGCCTGACTGTTTAAATTATTCATTACAATTACAAAATGCTCATTGACTGTTTGGACTAAAACACCATTTTGGGATTATTCTGAATTCTTTTAAAGTCATTCTGGATTATAGCATTGTGATATATCAAGACTGTTGGTACATTAACTCATTTAAGGGTATTGGTACATCAGCAAATTTAAGACCCGGAATTCATCCGGAACCCTCTATACGTTTAGACTTGTGATATAACTTCTAAGATTATTTGGGAATTAATTCACAATACTGTATGTTCCCTTTACATTTTCAGATTGTATTCTAGAGAAATAAATTGTTGTCGAATTTCACTAAACTTGTTGGCTTTGCTTTTTCTGTTACTTAGTTTAACACCATAGAGTCGTAACAATACCATGCTTGAATAGAATTTTTAAAAAATTCAAATTATTTATTAGTTTTAAGCACTCATCTGGCTATACATTTTGTAGACGTTTAGTATGGTATAGAGTGTTAAGATGGCTCCCATATTCCTGTCCCGTCTCATCGTTCTATGAAAAAATTACTCTCGCATTTGCCTATAAATTCTCATGGTGTTTTGGTGGGTAAATGTTAGCAGGGAAATTCCAATCTCCTCTTTAATATAACTGCTGCCACTAGACAGCCTTTTTTCATTATCTTCGGAAAATAGTTGCTTTTTCAAACATAATCCTATAATCACCACAAAAGTGAGATTATCTTTTTCAGCCACTGCCATCGATTGAAATAATTCTTAAAACGTATATACATAAAAACTAGTGTTACACGTATTCTGATACGCAGAACTCACATATTAAAGACGCTCACTTACATTTTAGTGGCGGGTATCGAGGGAAGAAACGTGGCTACGGAGCAAAAGAAAATCTGATATCGAAGTAAGAAAAGCAGGTACCGATTAAAAAGCTATTATCGACTAGAACTGATCGGGACAAGCGATTATTGGACAGAAAAAGCTAGTATCGAGTAGGAAAAAGCGAGAATCGAATGAAGAAAATCGGGTATAGTGTTAACAAGCGAGTATCGGGTACGACAAAATGAATTTAGGGACAACCTATTTTATTATTGGGATTGGGGTGCCGTGAGGGTATGGAACGGATTTCTATCAGAAAAATTTCTGCTCCCAATTAGCTTGAAAACATACGCTAGCTTTTTATGTATAAAAAAGGACGTAATTCTACCCATTTTATTAGTTAGGGTGGGGAACTATCATGAGATGAAAGGATAAATTATCCTAGTTGGAAAGAAAATCACATTTCTCTTCCCACTCTCTGGAGCTTAAAATGGCTGGTCCCTAAAAACTGAGAATGTATTAAAATCGTACAAAAAAAGAGAATATTCATGCATAAGGCACGAGTTTGCTTTTACTTTTCAATTTTCCGTTCTTTCTGAACGAGACTGGCCTTTCATACAGTCACTCCAAGTAGATCTATAACACTTTTAAAAATTGAAAAGAAAAATAAGTTTTAAGCAATCTTACTTTCATTCTTTCTTTTTCCTCTTCTAACTTTTAATGTACCTTGGCGCATTTAAAGTTTTGGGAGAGGCCCAGAAGGAGGGTGTGAGAGGCATCTTTGCTTAGTAACGTTTTGTCGTTGAAAGCGCCTGAACAATTCCAATTTATCACAGAAAGGATACCGGAACTAACAAACTGATAAGTAGATTATTGATATCTAATTTAAGCATATCAAAAGGAGTTTACATTTTATATTAAATTCTGTCATTTTTACCCGTCTACGTTATGGAAATTAACGATATACGGTAGACACTATCATACTATACTGCATATTTTCACATACATATAGACACACATTGACCTTTCTCCAACTTGTAACAATAATAACCTACAACAAGAATAATGTCAATGGCAAATTATACGCCTGCCCCATGTTTAATAGCCCCCAATGCGGGCAACTGAAGATTTGCACATACACCATATTTCTTTTTTCAGTCAGAATGACCTTGACGTTTTCCTTTAAATCCCGAAATCGAGAGGTTATTCCGTTCCCTAAGTGCAAGCAAATCACAAAGTTTAGTTGCGGTTGCTATCCAGGACAAATGGTATTGTGCTGAAACCATTTCTTTATTCTTTCAGTCACAAAGACCTTGACCGCTGAACAGTTGACTCCAATATCAATAAGATTCTTCCTTACACAAAGTGCAAACCATCCGGAAGCCATTTTTTTTTTCCTTCAGGAATAATGACCTTGAACAATCTTATTTTCAGCTTTCTTTGAACGCAATTGTAAATTGCTCCCACTGTTTGGTCTATAGTGAATATCTAGATTTGTTGTGTAGAAAACATTTGTTTTTTTCTTTTATTTATAGTGACCTTAACCACTCATCATTTGATCCCTGAAATCAAAAGGTTTATTTCTCTCTGCAGCTATAAGCTATTTATAAAGTTGTTGCGGACAATGGATAAATCGAGTTATTGTGCAGAAACCACTTCCGTTACTTCAGTCACACCGACCTTGCTCTTTGGTAAACTACATACGGAAAGACGGACGGACAACATCGTAACAGAGTTCGCTTATGGCAAACGTATATAGTATGGTGTTTCCTGTACAGTATTATCATGCTGTTAGTAAACAAAAAAGCATAGTCTGCAAATATGCTGTAAAATGTACAGTGTCTGCTAAGTAAGAAATATGTATAATTTATTTATAAAGAAAACTACAATTTACAAATATATAGGGAAAACAAAACAAGAGGTTGTAACGTAATTGATTCTTAGAACTGTAGTAACAAGTCATCTTCAAGCTAGGCAGTGTAAACCAATATACATGTGCAATCTACATATGTGTACCATAATTTTGTTGTCACGTGGTTGAGCATCTGACTGCCAAGCCAAATAACATAGTTCGATACCATCCAGAGATTATTTTTCATTCAAACCTTTCTTAATGTGACACATGCATCCATTCACCATCATTTTCCATGCGCAGGTTAGAAACTTTGTTTAATTGATTACTGTATTTCTAGTTCAATCATACAAGTTAATTTCGTCAAAATACAAAATTTGAGGTTCACCTGCCATAAAATGTTAATTCATTTATGCAAGTGTACATCGTACATTGGTCTACAAATAATGGCAATTTCACAGCTGATGGGTCGAATATATTTGGGGACATTTATCTAAGGGAAATGGGTGTGTGGGGGTGGTAGTTTTAGACTTTGCTCTTCGTTTCAGTAGCTGTTGGCCTGAAGTCCAGTAGCGTCTGAAACATGATTTTAAGAAGGCAACAATTATGTTATATCAATATAACGCGTGCGTGCTCACCGTGGAAATAAAAAGGTGCTGTGAAGTTGCAAGGATTGTACAAAATGTTTACCTGCACCAGAATTTCATTGAATTTTTCTCAGTCAATATTCGCCGCTGTATTGTACCTTCTTCGTGTTCGGAAATTGGCATCGCTACCGGTTTCTTCCATAGTTGCATCTGTATTGTCCTATACGGTCTGGTATATTCATATAGTTAGTACTTATTAGATAAAGTATTATTCAACTCGATACTCGCTTTTCTCTCTCTACTCTGTACGCATTTGTGTGGACTCGATACTCACTGTTCTGAACTCTATACATGCTTTTTTTTTTCAATTCGATACTTTCTCTACCCGATACTCGTCCTTGTGGACTATGCTGTCGAATAAGAAAAGAAATTATCCCTCTTTATGAGCTAATATATGCTTTAAGGACAATTTCACACTGTCCGTTTTGAGGAAAACGTCATTAATGACATTACACCGTCAAACATCTGTGCCATTCTTTAGGCTTGACTTTTCTACATATGCTTCTAGTTACATTATCGCCTGGATTATCTTTCTTTTAGACTGATAATTAAACTACACACATACACATATAATTACGGGCCTCGTTTCCACCAAATTTGTATTGAACCGTCACCCGACTATGTTTTTGTATGCATCATGTTCTACAAGATACAACAGAACCGTGAATCCTGAAGAAGCGTTATGCTCCAATTTTAAAAATCTCCTTTTAAAAGGGCTAGAGTCGTTTTTCAGGATGTACGTTTTTTTTTACGATATCGCTTCATTGCTTGCCTAATGCCCAGCAAACGTTACTCTGTTCGAGCAGCCTTCCGCGAGATGCGCTAAGTCTTCCATTATTTCCAATAACAAAATTAGTCGGAGTTCCCAATCATGGTCAGGAATAGTCTCTGACAAATGCTTCTGATTAAAATGTCTGCGAGGTGCGTGCTCTCGGATTCCGCAGAAATTTCTCAGAAGGATTGGATTGCACCGGGCTGATTTATGATCCGGATTCACAGGAACCGGGCCTTCTCGTGTCAAGCATAGTATTTTTATGTCCTTACCAGAATCATGCAAAGAGCTGACAGACTGTTAAAGGCTTTCCTACAGCTATGACTAATTTCATTGGGCCCTCATTCAACATTACTATTATTGTTCTGCCTCAAAACGTCTGTAACATACTTACGCCAATTAACGTGCATTTTTTGTTTTGTTTGTAACAACAAAAAAAAAAAAAGAAAGAAGTACTAAACTTACGTACGACCACAAGTAACTTCAGTTTAGGACTGGTAAACATAATCACTTATTATTAATATGCCTTAACACATTTCCGTAAATATTAAACTATAGCTGAAGGGAAAAGAAAGCAAATAATAAACTGTGAAGACTCGTTAGAACATTTATTTTTCCAAAAAGCGTAGCCCTCGTCAAGAACCATGCACGATGTTATGCAAGTAATAAAATTTAATGTGCTATGGTCAGCTAGTCAAAAGTTAGGACTGTACTTTTAATGTAAAATAAAGCATAACATTTAATTTCTTTGATCATATTTGACTGAACGTTTTGCAAAACTAGCATCTGATGCAATGGGCAGCATGATGCACATACCAAAACGGAGTTTTTCGTATAGGATTCTACTGGAATATTTATAAACGCTGTGTTAAAAGTTTAAGATCAGAGCATTCAAATGAAAATAACTAATATCCTTGATTGTATTTATACCGATATTTTCTGACGTTGTTTTACTAAATATATGCGGTACCTTCATAAACACATGAAAAAAAGTTTTCCTTAGCGACGAAGTCACAAAGAAATAGCCATCACAAACCCTGGCACTTTACGGGTTTACTTCGGTTGACGTCTTGTCTCAATGTTCATCTCGCATTTCAATAACTGTCCTAAAAAACCAAAGACTGCTATTTCTTTTTGAGAATTTCTGAAATACATAGACGGAGTCTACAGAGGCAAATCTGGTTAATTTATGAGTCGGAGCCAGCCTTCCGTCTAAGCGCAATCGTGTGGCGACATGTTGTGAAAAAATGAAAATAAAAACAGATATTCCAATTCATTTCTTTCAGCATTATGATCTGTTATCTTGATAATGATTTTACATACTGACTCCTTGACTGGATTGATTGATGGATGGAGCTGGTACTAATTCATTCCCGTTCTACTACAAACGTGCAAATCCTTATAAACCAACATAACTAAGTCACATCTTTCACTCATCACGATCGATTGAAAATATTCTCCGAAAACAACCAAGAAAGAGAAATCTTACTCTGTTAAGGGTTAATGTTTCTTTTAAGGTATTAAATCATATTCCGGTATACTTTTAAGGTATAACGTCATATTCCAGTGTACTTTTTTTTACGGTATAAACTCATATTTTGGTGTACTTTTTAAACTGGTATATCTGCTTTGTCTTATATCATTTAATGCCAAAGACCCCATTTAAGGGATTAAAATGAACAGATTGGTACAATCAAATAAAGACTGGAATTTTTCAAAATTTTGTATGTATTTTGCAGTTTTAGGTTTTGGCCTATCTATGCGTTTTTATTTAAAGTGTTGATGCTTACAGTTGCTACTGAAGTTTCTAGACTGGCAAAAGGGGCAAGGTGTGTGTGTGTGTGTGTGTGTGTGTGTGTGCGCGCGCGCGCGCGCGCGCAAATTACCTGTTTATAGAATGTATTATACCTCTGGTACACTAACAGAATACAAATACTATTTCCTCTATATACAATGGTGGCAGAAAACAAATTTTAATGATTAATATAGGTTACAATTTAGTAATTGTATGGAAGTCAAATTTAAAATGTGTGCAAAATATGAAGTTGTATAACAATATATGTCAATACATTTAGCTGGAATTACAAATTTAAGATTGGTAGGGCAGTTGTCATCAAAGTGTTTCCTTTCTATTTTGTTATTTTTTTTAAGAAAAACGAGATACAGTAAATCCCCTAGCAAATTCAATTATATTTTAAGACGTTTAGTCACTGAAACGTGGAACTAGTAATATGTAGATAGCTCTTTGTATTAGCGAAATCAGAAATGTCTTTCTAAGAAATCAAATTCCATCAAAAGAATGGTTCTTCTACTTCTGATACGTCATGCTTTGTCGACTTATTTTCCGCGAGATTCAACAATTATATAAATTTTGTAGATTTGAAGCAGAAATTTTATCGTACTTTTCGGAAAGGTATAGGGCACACACATTTTCATTTGACAGATTTCAATGTTTACCACAATTTTTCACGCCGATATAGGTAAAAGTTTATGCACACATTCTTGGCTTACAAAGAATTTTATCGGATAAGAGTAGATGCAGTAGAAATTTCCAACAGCTGTTTAAAAGAAATCGTTTTGTACAATGTCAGACAAAGTTCTATCACGCAAACTGAAAGACAAGGCTATGCGCCACGATTACATTACCGTTGATTTTGCAGTTTCATAAGTAGGTAATTTATTAACGTCGAAATGGATATTCTATCTGAATGTGTGTGTGTGTGTGTGTGTGTGTGTGTGTGTGTGTGTGTGTGTGTGTGTGTGTGTGTGTGTGTGTGTGTGTTTTCTAGCAACCATTGAAGTCACAATACTCAAAAACTATATCAGAGATAGGTTGATTAAGGTGAGTGATTTTGCTACACTACATGTCTTCAAGACAAAAATGTTGACACCATCTCGTGCCGTATCTCAGGCTAAAATATCATTATGAAAAAAAAATATTTTCGCATTATTTTGCTTCCTTTGATTTTTTTGTCAATGTCAGTCAGTATATGCGTAATTTATGACCTAGTTATATTGTTGTGTGAGATAAAAGAGCACCTGTTATTGAAGAAAATGAAAAGAAAATCTAACGAATTAAAAGTTAATACCATCTGGCACATGTAAGGAAACATTCCCAGTACGTGACACAAACAATATTGGAACAAATGTACAACAAAGGACGCGTGGTGTCTAAAAAAAATACGTTATTTCAGTTGATTTTAATCAGAAATAGGGAGATCATCAGATTGAATTACTAATCATAATCTCATTTAATCCTAATAAACAAAAATCCCGAATACGCAGAAATACGCTTACCTACATTAGGTTGATTCCTTGAAAGCGTTGTAATAAAACATCATATCCTTTTAATGGCATTGTCACTTATTTTGTATTAAAAAAATTTTGCCTTCTATTCTTTTACAAAACGGGGTGGGGGTGGGGGTGGATCGGAAAATGACTGATACGGCACTGTTATCATCAAAACCTGTTCTTCCAGCCAGAATGTAAAGGAAATGCACTAAATAAATCTTATTTGTTTTATAATGATCCTGGGTTCTTACCAATGCACGCAGTTAAACTTCGACCTCTATTACAGACAGGGGCCCCTGGTGTGATATTGGACTAATGTGCTCTCTTATACAGATCACTGACAACTCACCTGTCCGTGTGGGTTTGAGTCACGACTTGGCCAACGTCGGTATAGTTCTCAAGGGTTTCCGTATTCTTCGTCCACTAAAGTTATCCGGTGCTGACAAATATCTTTGAACCCCAGAAAACAAACAAACTATAATATTACAAACAAACATGCTCTTAATGCATTGAAGAACGTCAGATTGCCTTCGGATATCGGACAAACTGTCTCTGTTTAGAAAGGATTTCGGCAATTTCATGCTTATAATATATATCATGTTGTGTCAAAAGGTATTTGTTTAATGGTACAGGATACTAGCACATATTGTGCATTTTCATTTTTCATGTGGATGCAAAACCTCGGTTAGGGTATTGCATTGTACACGGAATGACCTCTGACCTATTGTAAAAGGACCCATATTATTAAACTATTTATTATAAATATGCTCTTTGTTAAAACCAAGTGCTGTGTCTTTGAGTTCGTATCTTCGAACCCAGATTAGAGGCTCCATATAGTATGAAATTTATAATGGCGAGACTATGCATAACGTGCAACTGCTACTATTGGGACATACTTTTGAAGAATATAAATAAAAAGTAAAAATCATATGAGCAGCAGAAGTAGAAATAGTTTATACCACGTGCACACAAATATTGGTTTCGTTGATAGTACTGTGAGAAAAAGAAGCGATTGCAGACACATGATAGGAATATATATGTATTTACATGATGAATTCGAGATAAGAGATGGTGTACTAATTGCACATGTTCTGCTCTTACTTCTGTTATTGTCATTCAGTATTTTGTGGATTTTATAGGGATATCACGTCTAAATTGATTCGCCGTCGACTTTCAAAAGCTCATAAATGCCATCTTAGAATATTTTATTTTCTGCATGTGTTAGTTTGACTGCGACTCAGGTTGTAGGCGGGCAACCGGTATGGATGCAAACGTGTTTCCCATCTGGGAATGATGTTTCTTATCAACTCTCTCTCTCTCTCTCTCTCTCTCTCTCTCTCTCAAACATTCCAGTCTTATCGTCATTCACAACTTATCCGTTATATTTTTTTAAATGTGCATGTTATTAAGATTGCACATGAGGGTAGTTTTAGACCCCATTTTGATTAGATAGCGTTATTCGTGAGGTTGTCTTACAATAATGGTCGATACTAAAAAGTCCGTGCTAACATAATTTTTGTGGATGTTGGTTGGGTTTCCAATTGAAGAAATGATAAAATATTGTTTTGAAGAAGATAGCTAAAATGAAACGATAGTTTTACATAATATACCGGCGATGTTATATACATTTGACACCAAAATATTAGTGGACTGCACCGATATGTGCCCTTTATGTGTATCACATAAGCAGCTGTGAAAAATTGTCCCTCTCTTTATCAGGCAATGGCAACTGCTGAATATTTATATTTCAATATGCTAGCATAACTTTGTTGGTCACTTGTAAGGCATATCGTGAAGAAACAGCAAGTCAAAAATATACACAGTGATGAATTATGTAACTTAATTTATTTACACATCGGTGCAGTAAATTATTCCTGCAAAGTGTTTGTGCTCCATTTAGGGGTGGAAACATTTTGATTGCGTTTTCAACGTTTTATTTCGTTTCCTCTTGTTGGAAGAAATTTATTTTCTTCTAAAAGAGATATCAAACGATAGCAATTCGTATCTTTGCAGATATACATTGTTCAGGTTTGAAAGCTAGTGTTAGCCTTCTCACGTATGAGAACCGAAAAAGTCCTGTCGCATTCAGGGGTCTGAAGATGACGAGCATTCTCTCTCTCTCTCTCTCTCTCTCTCTCTCTCTCTCTCTCTCTCTCTCTCTCTCCACACACACACACATAAACAAACATACACACGATAACCAGCTGAAATGTTTCGAGGAGTAAGAATTCTTTACAGTTAGATGGTTAAAATTATGCCCCAGAAACGTTTAAAAATGCGCAGAAGATTCTGGGCTCTTAGCCCCCTCAGCCACCACTGAGGTTTCATTCGCGCAACTACTTTTCTACATACCCCCTTTAACGATTCTAAACGCTGTATTTGCATCCGTTCGTGCTAATGGATATAAAACTAGTGTAAGTATAACATTCATTAACCACGAGGAGAAGAAACTTAGTTGTTAACAGAATTGATCAATTTAGAAAGAATTTCCTTTAAATTATTAAACAATCATTTCCATTCAAAACCTTAAAAAAAAAAGAAAAAAATGATAAAGGTCATATCTAAACCTTAAGCTCGTCAAGACATCATAAACACTAGAACGGCTGGTATATTTTAAAAAAAAAATAATAAAATATTGAAATAGTAAAGGTTACAACTTTGATGCCAAAGTTTAGCTCCAGTTTACAATTTTAAAAAAGCATTATATGCTTCGGAAAAACAATAGTTATCATCAAAATTTAGAAACAAACGATTCGGTAATTGTTCCACCTTAAGTGTCAACTCCTGGTGATCAGGCTTAACAAGACAACAAAACAAAAAACGCTTTGAGTCACATCTCAGGTTACGTGGATATATTGAAAGTGTAAATTGGACCTATGTGCAAGAAGTTGCATCTACTTCTGCCTTACTATCAGGTACCAGAGCTGACAAAAATTGCTTTACAAACATAAAGAGTTATGGCCAAGTTACCACCAGTTTATAATGCGATGTCAGTAAACTACTGATAGTACCACCCATAACGCAGAATCTATACATCGCAGTAAAATAGTTGTATCGCTTTCTCCAAATATATATACTTTATTCTGTCACTTGACTGGACATAAGTTTTATTTGCAAAACAATATGAATTCCAGACAATTATTTTGTAAAGTCAAGTTTTTAAGATGTTTTAATTTGTGCAGAATGTTTTAAGAATGGTTTATATTTTTGCCTAATTCTATAATAGGTGACAAATGAGAACTTGCAAGGAACTGTTTCACAGGTGTCACTCAGTAAATATAAAAACATAAGATCAATATGTGATTAGCCGCTATCGGTTATCATGTTATAATGTGCAAGGTATGGAATAAGCCTACAGGGATCTGATGAGACAAATATGGATTGGGCCTACGGGACCTGATGAGACAAATATGGAATAGTCCTACATGAATCTGATGAGACGATATGTAATAGGCCTACAGGGATCTGATGAGACGTTATGTAATAGGCCTACAGGGATCTGATGAGACGATATGTAATAGGCCTACAGGGATCTGATGAGAGGATATGGAATAGGCCTACAGGGATCTGATGGGACAAATATGTAAAAGGCCTACAGGAATCTGATAAGAGGATATGGAATAGGCCTACAGGAATCTGATGAGAGGATATGGAATAGGCCTATAGGGATCTGATGAGACAAATATGTAAAAGGCCTATAGGAATCTGATGAGACGATATGTAATAGGCCTACAGGGATTTGATGAGACGAAATGTAATAGGCCTACAGGGATCTGATGAGACGATATGCAATAGGCCTACAGGGATCTGATGAGAGGATATGGAATAGGCCTACAGAGATCTGTTGCGACAAATATGGAATAGGCCTATAGGAATCTGATGAGAGGATATGGAATAGGTCTATAGGGATCTGATGAGACAAATATGTAAAAGGCCTATAGGAATCTGATGAGAGGATATGGAATAGGCCTACAGGGATCTGATGAGACGATATGTAATAGGCCTACAGGGATTTGATGAGACGATATGCAATAGGCCTACAGGGTTCTGATGAGAGGATATGGGTAGGCCTACAAGGATCTGATGAGAGGATATGGAATAGGCCTACAGGGATCTGATGAGACGATATGTAATAGGCCTACAGGGATCTGATGAGAGGATATGGAATAGGCCTACAGGGATCTGATGGGACAAATATGTAAAAGGCCTACAGGAATCTGATAAGAGGATATGGAATAGGCCTACAGGGATCTGATGAGAGGATATGGAATAGGCCTACAGAGATCTGTTGCGACAAATATGGAATAGGCCTATAGGAATCTGATGAGAGGATATGGAATAGGCCTATAGGGATCTGATGAGACAAATATGTAAAAGGCCTATAGGAATCTGATGAGAGGATATGGAATAGACCTACAGGGATCTGATGAGACGATATGTAATAGGCCTACAGGGCTCTGATGAGACGATATGCAATAGGCCTACAGGGTTCTGATGAGAGGATATGGGTAGGCCTACAAGGATCTGATGAGAGGATATGTAATAGGCCTACAGGGATCTGATGAGACAAATATGTAAAAAGCCTACAGGAATCTGATGAGAGGATATGGAATAGGCCTATAGAGATCTGATGAGAGGATATGTAATAGGCCTACAGGGATCTGATGAGACAAATATGTAAAAAGCCTACAGGAATCTGATGAGAGGATATGGAATAGGCCTACAGGAATCTGATGAGAGGATATGTAATAGGCCTACAGGGATCTATTGAGAGGATATGGAATAGGCCTACAGGGATCTGATGAGAGAATATGGAATAGGCCTACAGAGATCTGATGCGACAAATATGGAATAGACCTATGGGGATCTGATGAGACAAATATGGAATAGACCTACAGTGATCTGATGAGACATCCGAGTTCTGTCAAAACACAAATATTTACCTCAACAAAACATGCAATCGTCGAAGAAAAAAAAAAAAACGGTGGAGAGCTTTTCTACATGAGGAAAAATGCCAAATCTGTAAGTGCAGGCTCAAACCTTAGTTGTGCGAAAGTTGAAGGTACAAGTCTACAAGACTAATTTTTTTCCATATTTGGATTTCTATATACGCATTTAATATTACACGTTCGGTGACAAATAGCTGTGTAATGTAGCAGGAGTGCAGGCTTGGTTACATGCTGTTATCAGACTAACTTTTGACACAAACATTGGCTCACCCATATTTGAAAACAGAGGATCATTAGATCAAACCTTCACATTGTTATGTATATTTAATTTAATTGTTTGTTTGTTTGTTAATTTTTTTATATTTCATTACATGCTATTGTAATGTAACATTGTATGCTGGAATTGACCTTGTCCAAAATTTAGTTCATTTCTGCTTGACCTGATTGGTTTTTGTTTTTAAAAAGAAAAATTATTTCATTTTATGTAAACAACTAATAATAGCTTCAATATTCGCTATGTGTGTAAACTTAATATCAGGATTTTTATTCAGGTAAACAAGAAGGAGTAAATATGTTGATTTGGGTCAGGGTTTTGGAGTTCCTACGTGAATTTTACAGGTCATTGTGTTGTAAATAAACAAGGCTCATTAGATCATTCTAGAAGGCTATTTTCCTTTAGGTAATGGGTTATTTTTGAAAATGCTAATTTTGACCTGAGGCCAAGTAGAGAACTATATAATCTTGTAATTGTGAGGATTTGGTCATTCGTGCTTTAACATCTAGCACTTTGAGTTGTATTATGTTGTGATCAATTTGGGCTGAATTTTATTTTCTTCAAATTATTGAATCCAAGTGATTATTTTCTCTGGAAATACAAAAGTGCTCTGATAAAATTCTTGGATAAGGACATTCATTGGAATTTATACTGAATTCAAACCTGGAATTATATTTCTGTGATTCAACAAAACACTGTTAGCACATTAACACTTTAATAGCTATAACAGACACGTCATCGCCTTCAGCATTGGATCTTTTCGCGACTTGTACTGAATTGTATTCAGGACTTTATATTATTAAGACTTGTGTCTGTAATTTTTGGATTATTTTTGGATTTAATTCGCAATACCGTAAGTTTTTATTTCCCGTTTTCACTTTGTTTTCTAGGGAACTAAATTATTTGTTAAATTTTAGAAAGCTTGTTGTCTTTCACTCTTTTCTGTTACTTATTTTAAGAGCAGTGACTCGTAATAGAAAATTGGGCGCTTGTCATTGGGATACGAATTTTGCTAAAATATTTCGGAAAACTTTGTTTTTTAAATTTAAATTCCCCTAGTTTTGTAATTTTTAAACTCCCAAGTATTATTTCACATTTTAGATATCTTTAGTGAAATCAACAAGCATTTAACAATATCATCTAAAGTGGAGATTTTTATTTCAAATCCGACCCAGGAACAGTTAGACGTCTTGAAAAAAGATGAAGTGCTTCAGCTTGCCAGAAAATATGATCTGTCTGAGGCTAAAAGCTTCTTTAATGAAGCAAGAAATAACAGTATTTTAGTCCAATATTTGATGGAAAAGAATGTTTTCGATAAACGTGTTTTGCATTTGATTAGTAAGTCTGTATCAGACTCTAGCATAACAGTAAAGGAATTAACATTAAAATACAAGATGGAATTAGAGTTAAGAAAGATTGAGCTTTAAGAAAGACGGATGCAGTTAGATAAAGATGAATGAGAGAGGAAAATGCATTTGCAGAAAGAGGAGAGAGAGAGAGAAACAAACGCAAATACAATTGGAGAAAGAGGAGAGAGAGAGACAAATGCAGTTACAGAAAGAAGAAAAACAATGCAATTGGACAAAGAGAGAGAGAGAGACAGACAGACAGACAGACAGACAGAGAAATGCAAATGCAAATGCAAAAAGAAAAGGAAGGCATAATATTGCAGAGAGAAAGAGAGAAGGAAGGAAGGGAATATCAATTTAGATTAAAGGAATAAGAGCTGGCAAGTGAAAAGCACATCCCACTTTACATACAAATTTAAGTTTTGATGTTACTAAGAATATTAGGTTAGTGCCCCTTTTTAGAGAAAAAGAAGTAGATAAATATTTTCCTCGTTTTGAAAAAAAAAATGCTGAAAATTCGAACTGGCCAAGAGAGCATTGGACTCTATTATTACAGAGCGCACTTTCTGTCAACGCCCCAGACATCTATGCTTCCCTGTCAGTACAGCAAAGTGCTGACGATGATCTGGTTAAGGAATGCATCTTAAAGGGTTATGAGTTAGTCCCTGAGGCTTATCGGCAAAAATTATGGGCCTATGAAAAAGAATCTGGACAAACTCATGTCGAATTTGCAAGAGATAAAGAGCAGTTATTTGAAAGTGGTACTTAGGCAAGAAAGTTTATCAAGATTACGAAAATCTAAGAAAACTTGTATTACTTGAAGAGTTCAAGAAATGCGTCCGTAGTGACGTTAAGACTTATCTTGAGGAGCATAAGGTCCAAACCTGTTCGTACTGCTGACGAGTATTCCTTTGCTAATAAAGTTTCTTTTGTAAGTAAGTCTTCTACTCAGCAGTCGTCTCGTAAAAAAATATTTCAGCCTAATAAGTTCCCTTCCAAATTTTAATCTGGCACAAAGTTTTGAAATTAAGTTTCTTGAAATATTGATTAAAAGTCCTTATCTCTTTCTACGTGTACCCATTGCAAGAAGAAAGGACGCGTTATTTATGATTGTTACAAATTGAAAAATAAGCATCAGAATTAAGACAGGCCTATTCCAGATGCTCTTATTTTTAAGACGGCAAGGTCACGGTCATATATTGAGAGTAATACATTTGTTGGGTCTAATAAACCACAGTCTGATATTATTATGGAGAATTATGAACCATTCATGTTGAAGGGTTCTATATCACTCATGACTGATTCAGCCAGTCCTATCCCTATTAAAATTTTAAGGGACGCAGGAGCTTCTCAGAGTCTTATATTATCAGGTACTTTGCCTTTTTCTGAGAAGTCTTCTTCTAAATGAGAGTGTTCTTATTCAGGGAGTAGGGTGCGGCTTTGTTAATGTTCCTATCCATTGTGTAAATTTGTCATCAGACTTAGTCTCAGGATCCGTGACAGTCGGAACAGTGTCATCTTTACCCAGTGTCATCTAAACCACACTCACACTGGAACAAAGGTCAGTCCATTTTTTCTGCCTCTACCGCACTCCTCCTAGTAGAAAAAAACAAGCTGACTGAATCTCCATTTTTGGAGCAGTTTCCGAATCTCCTGGAGTATGGAAATTCGGTAGGTGACAACCTGATTATTCTTGGAGATTTCAACTTTCACTTTGACTGTACTGGAAACCTATACACATCAAAACTCCTAGATTCCATTCACGTTTTCAGCCTCAGTCAGTTAGCCGACCCACCCATACAAATGGTCGCATTTTAGACTGGATTCTTTATAGACCTGATGATAATATTCTACAGTCCTCCCTGGTGTCCCACAAACTTGCATCAGATCAGCTCTGCATTATATGCCATCTTGACGTATCAGTCCCTAACCCTCCACCTTTATTTGCTACTAAGAGAAACCTCCGTATGATAAACAGAACCCAACTAATGCATGACATCCAAGCAAACCTAACAACTAGCTTACCTCCTACAGCAGAACAACTCGATAACTGCCTGCGTTCATTGCTTGACAAACATACCCCAGCAACCAAGTGCAGAATATCAGTTCAAAAGTGTTCTCCGTGGTATAGCAGTGTTAGAGACCAGCTTCGCACTGCTAAAAGAGACCACCGTAAAGCTGAGAGGCTTTGGCTTTCCACCAGACTCACTATTCATAAGCAAATCTATGAAGCCGCTAAGAAGAATGTCACAAACATAGTCCATGCAGCGAAATCAGCCCACTACAGTACTAAGATCACGGAAAGTTCCAGTTGCAAAGAGCTATTCGAGATTACTAACAAGCTAATGTCAAGGAACAAATGTATACTACTTCCAACTACCTTCTCTCTAGTCAACCTTCCGGACCTGTTTGCAAATTTCTTCCGTGACAAAGTACAAACCATCAGAGATGAGCTTGACAACACAATTTCAATTGACTCGTCGTCACCATAAAGTTGTGATACAGAATTTTAGCGGCAACCGTTAGCATCATTTGAACCTGTCTCTATGGATTTAGTACATACAATCGTGAAGAAGAGTGCAACAAAGCCATGTGAACTTGATCAGATTCCGACATCACTACTGCTTGAGTGCTTAGATCCAATATTGCCTTCACTTACTAATGTTATTAACACCTCTCTCTCATCCGGGGAATTCCCATAATTTTTCAAAACTTTTATTGTAAAGCCTCTGCTGAAGAAACCAACACTTGACCATAACGATTTAGAGAACTACCGCCCAGTTTCTAATCTAACATTCATGTCAAAAATCTTAGAAAAAGTTGTTCTATCCCAACTTGTATCTCATCTGAATTCAAACAGTCTTTTTAGCAATGTACAGTCTGCATATCGCCCTTGCCACAGTACTGAAACTACTCTTCTGAAAGTAGTTAATGACCTTTTCTCTGCGTTGGATAGCGGAAAGATTACAGTCCTCACTCTTCTTGACTTTGACACAATAGACCATAATGTATTACTTCATCGTCTCCACCATGTATTTGGCACTTACGATACAGCCTTACTATGCTTCAAGTCCTACTTGGTCAACAGGACACAAACTGTGTCCGCAAATGGAAACCACTCCAGCCCAGTTGGTCTATGTTGTGGTGTTCCACAGGAGTCTGTTCTTGGACCTGTTCTCTTCATTCTATACACTCAGCCACTCTCAAGTGTCATAGATCATCATCCAGTGTCTCACCAATTGTATGCTGATGACACCCAAATATACAAATCTAGCCACCCAACTGAAGTTGAAGCTACCATCCAAGGCGTATAGAGGAGCATTTCTGATGTGAAATCATGGATGACATGTAACAAGCTGCAGATGAATGATGATAAAACTGAAGCCAGTCTGATTACAACACAAAGACTTTCTCATTCACATCCTTTACCTCAGACAATAAATATCAGCAACACCAACATTAAATTCACACAGTCAGTACGAAACCTAGGTGTTATTCTCGACAGTACTCTCTCATTGCACCAACATGTCATGAACATATGCAAGGCTGCATATCTTGAGCTGAGACGCATCAGCTTCATTCGCAAGTATCTTTCAGTTGATGCCACTAAAACACTTGTGTGTTCCTTAGTACTTTCAAGACTGGACTATTGTAACTCAATTCTGTCTGGTTCGTCTCAATATCTACTCCAGAAACTTCAAAAAGTTCAAAATACAGTTAATCGGATCATCCTTAGAGTACCACGATCAGAGCACGCCTCCCCCTGCTCTGTACCCTACACTGGCTATCCATTCGATCCAGAATTAAACACAAAATTTGTTCTCTGTGCTACGTTTCACTGACGGGCTCCAGTCCAACATACCTATCCGACCTCACCCACGTGTACACACCAGCAAGATACTTACGCTCCTCTTCTGACACTCGTATTCTCATTATTCCCACTATGAAAATGAATTCATATGGACAACGTTATTTTGCATACCAGGGCCCAGCAACGTGGAACGAATTGCCCACTAAACTTAGACACAAAGACACAGTGATCTCATTCAAGAGCGCTCTTAAAATTCAATTATTTCAACTGCAAGAACAGACTTAAAGACCTAATAATGTTTCCTTACTTTAAATATTTACAGCATGTTTTATGTTTTCTAATTTCGTGGTGCTTGTTTTTATTTTTGTAACCATATCATTATATATGATTTTTAAGTGTTGTCAAATGTTGTAAAGCGCTTAGAGCTTCTAAAGATTAGGCGCTATACAAAGTCCTCATTATCATTATTATTATTATTATTGAGGGCGTTCATTTATTACTAGGCAATAACCTAGCTGGAGATAAGGTTGTGGTTAATCCATTTATAACTGAGAAGCCTTGTTTTTGGACCAGAATGTCGATCCTATAGAATAAGAATTCCCTGGTTTATACCCATCTTGTGCAGTTACTAGAGATATGGCAAAGAAAGCTCTTGAGAATGATTTTGATCAGGAAAGTATTCCTTTAGCTGACACATGTACTGGTCAGGCTTTTGATGAGGTCACTTTTACTCCTTGTTTGGATCAATCAAAAGGTATTGATCATAGCGAGATCCTCTTTTAAGTACTCATTTTCTTCATTCTAATCATGGTGAGAAAAGACAATCACTTGTCATCGAACAGGAAAAAGATCCTGAGATCTCCTGTTTGTTTCAAAGGGCCATTAGTGAAACTGAAGCCACAGATGTACCTGTTTATATTTCATTAAAAATGGGATTCTTATGAGAAAATGGGGACCACCCGAGGTACCTGCTGGTGACGAGTGGCCAGTGAACTATGAAATTGTATTTCCAAAATCGTACAGACAGGACATTTTTAGTCTGGCCCCAATGGCGGATTAAACCCTGTGGAGGCCCCTAGACAGTCGAAATCTCGGGGCCCCCCTCGCAAATGATCTCCTAATACGTCAAGATCAAATCAAGCCCTAAAAGGAGTGGGGCTCATAGGCCAGTGTCTACTCTGCCTGTTTTGGTAATCCAGCACTGTCTGGCTCATGAAACTCCTTTAGCTGGTCATTTTGGAATTAATACGACTTATTACAAGTACATGACTCACTTCTATTGGCAAAGATTAAAAATGATGTTTGTAAATACTGTAGATCTTGTCACACTTGTCAAATGGTAGGAAAACCCAATCAGAAGATACCTAAGGCTCACCTGAAACCTATTCCTGCGTTTGACGAACAATTTAGCAGAATAAATAGGCATCCAGCAATTCAAGTCTTCTGCCTATCACCCTGAG
This sequence comes from Megalonaias nervosa, assembly GCA_016617855.1. Lineage (NCBI taxonomy): Eukaryota > Metazoa > Mollusca > Bivalvia > Unionida > Unionidae > Megalonaias > Megalonaias nervosa. Next base: position 2,796 of record JAECUM010022001.1, on the reverse strand, counting down.
AGCCAAGGGGCTTTAGAAAGATTTCATCAAACTTTGAAAAATATGATTCAGTCATATTGTTTTGATACGGGTAAAGATTGGGATGAAGGCATTCATTTACTATTATTTGCTGTTAGGGAATCAGTTCAAGAATCTTTAGGATTCAGTCCCTTTGAACTAGTTTTTGGACATATCGTGCGTGGACCACTGAAGTTGTTATAAGAGAAACCTCATTCTAATGCAGATAAAGAAATTAATCATCTCGATTATGTTTCCAACTTTAAGTATAAGTTGTTAAAGACTTGTGAGGTTGCAAGAACTAATCTGCACTCTACTCAGTCAAAAATGAAATTAAGGTATGATAAAAATACATAGGAAAGGTGTTTTCAGCCTGCTGATAGAGTTTTGGCTCTTTTTACTGTACCACAAAATTCTCTTCAGACCAAGTAGTATGGTCCTTTCAGAGTTGAAAAGAAAGTAAATGATTTAAATTATATGATAACTACTTCTGGGAGGCGAAAACAAAAACAACTTTGCCATATAAATATGTTACAGGAGTATGTTGAGAGAGATAGCCAGGTTAATCATGAAATTAATTTAGTTTTACCTGTCCCACACACAGGATTTAAGCGATGGAATGCAAACGGACTCTATTGATTTTGAAGTAACAAATCTTCGATATTCAGAAATTATGAATAATTTAAACCAGAACTTTCACATTTGTAACAACAAAAAGAGAATGAACATAAACAGTTATTGCTTGAATATGAGCACTTGTTTCCAGATGTTCCTACAAGAACAAATAAAATCTATCATGTCGATGAAATCGTAAATTCCAAACCTGTGAAACAACACCCGTACAGGATGAACCCTCTCAAACAGGAATGCTTGAAAAAACAAATTCAGTATTTACTGGAGAACGATTTCATATAGCCGAGTAAAAGTGACTGGAGTTCACCATGTAAACTTGTTCCGAAACCAGATAAGACTTCCCGTATGTGCACCGATTATAGAAAGGTGAACAGAGTGACTAAAATAGATTTATTTCCATTACCAAGAATTGATGACTGCATTGATAAAATTGGAAATACAAAGTATGTCATCAAATTTGACCTTCTGAAAGGATTTTGGCAAATTCCACTGACGGAAAGGGCAAAGGAAATTTCGGCATTCGTGACTCCAGATGGACGTTATCAGTATAACGTGATGCCGCTTGGGATGAAGGGTTCGCCTAGTACGTTTCAGCATTTAATGAACATGATTACATCTGGTCTACATAATTGTAATGCTTCTATCAATGATGTCATCATCTACAACGACACCTGGAAAGAGCATTTAGCAACCATTCGGAAATTCTTTGACAGACTCACTGATGCAAATTTGACAATTAATTTATCTAAAAGTGAGTTTTGCCATGGACATATCCTGGGACATGGACAAGTTACACCTATATATACTAAGGACAAGGCTATCGCTGAATTCCCTGTGCCTATCAGTAAAAAGGAACTGATGCCAGTTTTAGGTATGGCTGGATACTATCGGAAATTTTGTTCTAATTTTTCTATAACTGCTGAACCCCTGACAAATTTATTCAGCTAGAAAACTAAGTTTCATGGTCTGAAAAATGTCAGGAGGCTTTTGATAAGTTAAAGGCCATACATAAGAGTACACCAGTTCTTACAGCTCCAAATTTCAATCATTTGAACTGTGTAGACCACCCAGTGTGCTATTTTTCTAAGAAGGTAAATAAAAACCAGAGATATTATCTCACAATCGAGAAGGAATGTTTGGATTTGATATTGGCATTACAACACTTTGAAGTCTGCATTAATTTAGCTCCTTCTCCGATTAGTGATCACAGCCCACTTGCTTTCATTCGCAAGATGAGAAACAAAAATCATAGATTATCAAGGTGGAGTTTGTTGATGAAGGAATATAAAACTGACATCAGGCACAGACAGTTTAAAAGCAGATGCACTTTCACGTATATAGAAATATATTGTCTCATGTATACTTTGTGTCATTCATAACATTTCATCTTATGTTGTTGTTTGTTTTTACCACGTATAATTGACTTATAATTAAAAGAAAGCTTTATTGCGTAAAACTTTCTTTCTCTTTATGGGGGAAGTGTTATGTATATTTCATTTAATTGTTTGTTTAATTTATTTTATATTTCATTACGTGCTAGTGTAATGTAACATTGTATGCTGGAAATGACCTTGTCCAAAATTTAGTTCATTTCTGCTTGACCTGATTGACTTTTTTTAAAAACAAAATGTATTTCATTTTATGCTAGCAACTAATAATAGCTCATTATTCTCTATCTGTATGAACTTAATATGACGATTTTTATTCAGGAAAAGAAGAAGGAGTAAATATGTTGATTTGGGTCAAGGTTTTGGAGTTCCTAAGTGAATTTTACAGGTCATTGTGTTGTAAATAAACAAGGGTCATTGGATCATTCTAGTAGGTTATTTTCCTTTAGGTAATGTTTTTTTTTTGTTTTTTTTTTTTTTTGAAAATGCTAATTTTGACCTGAGGCCAAATAGAGAACTATATAATCTTGTAATTGTGAGGATTTGGTCATTCGTGCTTTAACATCTAGTACTTTTGATCTGAATTATGTTGTGATCAATTTGGGCTGAATTTTATTTTCTTCAAATTATTGAATCTAAGTGATTATTTTCTCTGGAAATACAAAAGTGTTCTGATAAAATTCTTGGATAAGGACATTCATTGGAATTTATACTGAATTCAAACCTGGAATTATATTTCTGTGATTCAACAAAACACTGTTAGCACATTAACACATTA
>JAECUM010022000.1:0-34755 GCA_016617855.1 Megalonaias nervosa | reverse complement strand
GCTGCCTCTCTTGGCGCTCAACATTAAGAGGTTAGTGTTATAAATGGTCGGCCTGATGTCAGTATAATGTGACTGGGTGGACATGATGTTACAAGTCTGCGGCATGATACCCCAGTGCTAGAAATGACTATGAACTGCCACACTGCAGACATTGTAGCGACATGACTAAAATATTAAAGCTACGTTAAAATCCAAAAACATACACGCTGGCGGATGATTAGCAATCTTTCTCTTAAGCACGGTATGATTTGTAAAATATTTTGAATAGCATCGAAAAAAAGTTGACGAATGTTTATATTGCACCCTCACCCATCAAGAAACTTTTAAATTTTCATTTTTGTTCTCCAATATTCTGATGTTTCATGCTACAGTGATAGAATTTCATATGCCTATGTATACATACAACAACGTACAAATACTTAGCCACTTTTTTAGATTCAGAGGAGACAGTGTTACAGAAAGATGCATACTAAATATCTGAAATTCGAGCACCATAAGGTCTTGTCAGATCAGTAATGCGTCCAGTAAGACCGGCATTAGGCACTACTAGCGCTGTAGGAAAAAATGTCACTACCGAACGACCATTCGTCTGAGAGGAATTTCGAATAAGGTGGACGCATAATAGTACAAAGTTTAGATAGCACTTAATTTTCAGATTTTTAAACCAAATTCTTTAAATATTAAGGCATAACCATTACCTGCCCTTAAAAACAAAGGTATGTTTCTTGCATATCGTTTAGTACATATGTGTAAATACAGGTGAAGTACACGACATTTCCGGTAAAATTTCCAAGATCTAGCTTCTCCAAGCTTCTGTTTCCAAATTTTATCAAACATTTCACTAAGTTAAACAAGATAGCAATACACACAAATCTGATAGCAATACTGCCCTGTATAATATTCAAAATCGATGGCAAATATTTGCCTACCGTGAAAACCTAATAACATTTCGACCGTCCTCAGTCAAATTTATATCCATACCCAAGGTGAATGCCTGTTTTGTGATATGATGCACAATAATTATATCAACGATTGAAATTGTATAATAGTTTAGACAAAGTTACATTTGTTGCTCGCTAAAGGTTAATAACATATCTTGTCATGCCAGGATATTTTATATTAACACTCATGTGAATTGTTTACGTCGGAAGAAATTACAACCACTAAACTAGCAATATTGATTACGACTCTGATTAATTTAGTTAGTGAAGACTAAGTACGAGTTTTATGTTGTCATCAAAAGTGAAAATGTTATAACTTTTTATTTGATACATTGCATTAATGTTATAACTTCTTATTTGGTACATAGTATTAATGTTATAACTTTTTATTTGGTACATAGCATTATCAAGTAAATGCAAATTTATGTAATAGTGCAGTGTGTGTGTGTGTGTGTGTGTGTGTGTGTGTGTGTGTGTGACATATATATTATTAAGTTAAGCACATCTGTCTTTGTTTTGAATAATACAGTGATCATCGTGTGAATCGTGTGTATTACTTGAACGACATAATATTGGCACAAGATATGGTACCATGGTCACGTGTTGGTAGTAAGTCAAGTCAGTCTAGCTTGACACGATCCGTTGTCTGCTTCCTACAATTTTAACGCGTCTGACTTTCTCTACTAGGATATTATCAAAGCATGCTTGTTTGAAGAAAGAAAAGTGATGAACTAGTGTGTTAGAATTAGAAACGAGCGCGTTAAATTTCATTTCTAATGTGTTAGTTTGGACTTGGAAAACAAAAATAACGCAGTAGAAGCCATTAAAAGTCGTTTTCAACATGTTAGATCCATCGCAAATGTACTTTTATAGACAAAATTCTTTTATAGCAAGATGTAAAAATTGTCAGGAAAATGTCTTTTATATCATTTAACAGAGCGATTTGGACCTCAAGTTTTTATTTTCATTACCATTTAACAGCAATATTGACCTCAAGATTTCATTTTCATTACCATTCAACAGAGTAATATTGACCTCAAGATTTCATTTTCATTAACAATTAACAGAGTAATATTGACCTCAAGTTTTTATTTTCATTACTATTTAACAATAATATTGACCTCAAATTTTCATTTTCATTACCATTTGACAAAGTAATACTGACCTCAAGTTTTCACTTTCATTACCATTTAACAGAGCGATATTGACTTCAAGTTTTCATTTTCATGATCATTTAACAGCAATAAGTCCTCAAGATTTCATTTTCATTATCATTTAAAAGCAATACTGACCTAAAGTTTTCATTTTCAATACCATTTAACTGCAATATTGACCTCAAGTTTTCATTTTCATTACCATTTAACACCAGTATCGACCTCAAGATTTCGTTTTCATTATCATTTAATATAGTGATATTGGCTTTAAGTTTTCATTTTCATTTAACATAGTGATATTGACCTCAAGTTTCATTCAAAGATGTGTCTTACACAAAATACGGTATTTATTGATTGTACGCCAATTAGTTCAGTTTATGTGAGGGGCATTTGACACGCAGAATTATGTACTATATGCATTATCTCACCATTTCCTGTAATTGAAACCTATTTTGATTCATTGCTGACAAGACATGTAGTATTTTTGTCACTATGGGCACGTGATAACGATGATAAAATTTATGTTCCATCCTTGTGAGCGTATGTCATAAGTAAAACTCAATCAAATATCATCAATATTTTGATAAGGGCCATCTTACTGACACAGAATCTGTAAAGTTAGAAAATTTCTATATGGCTGAGTTACAGCACATACTTTAATAATTTGCTCCCTTTTTAGGAATATTTCAAATCCCGTATTTTTATATTTTGATGAAGATACATTTATTTTACTTCACCATTCTAATATTCGAAAATATCTGCAACCCCCGCAATTATTCCGCTATTGGTGACTTTAGCAAATATTCCGCACTTATAATTTCAGAGCCAACTGCAAATATTCTTAACTAACATTATTGCCCCCCCCCCCCCTTGAATCGTAGAGCAAGCAAGTTATCTGCATAGACCATATCATGTTTTCTGCATCATCAGGAAACACCCCGGCGGAATGTAGGTCGGCATGAAGTACTATTTGTACACTACATCAGTGTACAAGTTTTGGGCATTGTGTAGGTATATTGTACTTCACTGAGTTTCGTCAAGATGTTCGTTCTAAGCATCTTAATTAAAAACTGGTCACAGTGACCTACTTTTCTTTATAATGATTATTGTGTTATTTACAGGTTAATTCATTGTAGAAGTTTTGTCCTACTAGCAAATCTCCAGCTGTATAGATGAAATCTACATGACACTTGATCAGAATGTTTCTTGCATCATTGTGTCCCTCTCAAATGGGAACAGTGACTTATTTTTCTAACACTGATTAATTTATTGTGTGGAAGCTCTCACCATTGTCAAAAATAGGTGAATATGAATAAAATAGATTATGCTGATGTGGCCGATAATAATAATAATAATAATAATAGGAATCCAAACAGTGTCGTGAGTAATGACACCTATCGCCTAGCTCTCATTTTTCAGTGCCATAACCCTCATGGCCATGCCCAACTTTAGGGGTGAAAAAAGATAACAGCACAAAAATCTTGTGCAATAATATATCGCGCAATATACAGTATGTTTCTTGAAAGTATATTGACTATAGTAGGTCAGGTTAACACATAAAAACAAAGAAATAGATTATTCACTGAAAGAAGGTTTCTAATATAATTTTTCAATGAATATACATGTACGTATATACATTTTTTTTTTACCTTAACGGCCTCTAGCAGGATGTACACAAACGGGAATTTGCAATTGAAGATTCGTGTGAATGCAAGTCAGTATATAATGTCCAATATGATAACGTTAATAATTCCGTCATATAAACTCATCATTGCATGTAAACTGTATCCTATCACTAACGCTTTCTAGAAAGTTTTAATGCTTATGTCTATATTACAGGACCTGTATGTCTTATAAGACAGGCATGAGAATTAACTAATACAAATTAAAAAAGACCGACTGGCATTTATTGTGTTCTTTGTCTTAAGTCTCTACTTCACCACTAAATAGAGAATGGGCTACACATACCTTGATGTTTTTTGGTAGCTGAGGTGTTAATATTGACATACTTGCCCATTACCTTGTGAAAGTGTACATTTTTGTGACACTGTCTAAGGATCGTTGTAAGTGTACAGTCCTACAGCACTGTCTAAAGATCGTTACAAGTGTACAGTCCTACAGCACTGTCTAAAAGATCATTGCAAGTGTACAGTTCTATAACACTGTCTAAAGATCGTTGCAAGTGTACAGTTCTATGACACTCTAAAAATCGTTGCAAGTGTACAGTCCTACAGCACTGTCTTAAGATCGTTGCAAGTGTACTGTCCTACAGCACTGTCTAAAGATCGTTGCAAGTGTACAGTCCTACAGCACTGTCTAAAAGATCATTGCAAGTGTACAGTTCTATAACACTGTCTAAAGATCGTTGCAAGTGTACAGTTCTATGACACTCTAAAAATCGTTGCAAGTGTACAGTCCTACAGCACTGTCTTAAGATCGTTGCAAGTGTACTGTCCTACAGCACTGTCTAAAGATCGTTGCAAGTGTACAGTTTTATAACACTGTCTAAAGATCGTTGCACATGTACAGTTCTATAACACGGTCTAAAGATCGTTGCAAGTGTACAGTAATACAGCACTATCTAGAGATCGTTGCATGTGTACAGTCCTGTAGCACTGTCCAAAAGATCGTAGAAGAGTAAATAGCAAAACATATATATGAATTGGTCTATGGAATAAAACATGTACATTGTGTAAAAACTGGTACATGTACATACAAATGTGATATAGATAGGAAAACGAACAGACAGACAAACACATATAAATAAATAGATACATAAATATGTATTTATCATGATGTACAAACTTACATTCAAACCTCTAAATTACAGTATAAATTTAAATTTAATATAAATACGTAAATAGAAAAACAAAGAGAATGTAGGTAGGTATCGAGGTATGTACATGCAATTAGGTTGGTAAGTTCCTTAATTGATGGGTAGATACAGCTACAAGCAGGAAGTAGAGAGTGTCTTTATATGTATCATTTTCAGTTTCCTTTCGAGGCACTTTGTAGGATGCTTTCTTTCTTGTTTACAATTGCAAAAATTATAATTATAGTGTACGTCTTGAGTGCAGCCTTCATCAACCAGTTTTTTTATGCTGCAGCCCAAAATGATGAACACCTTCTTCCTTAAGTAAGAACATGTTTTTTGGCGGCTTCTTATAAAATAGATATGCATGACTCATATTCATTGATCTGATATGATCATTCGCCAGAATTAATGAAGTTTAAAGCAAATCTTCCAGCGGTCCTGTCTTAGTCAGCCAACTCAGCACAAGCCTTATTGCATTCTCTGCCCATTCACAAATTGAATTGCCCGTATCTTTCCAAAATCACAATATTGAATAGACGAGAGAATGCTTTATGAATGGGTCTGATAAGTTCTGAGAGAGAGAGAGAGAGAGAGAGTGTGTGTGTGTGTGTGTGTGTGTGTGTGTGTGTGTGTGTGATTTAGATTTTTTAACGTAGCTTTAACAATTTTTCAGTCATTTCGCTACGATGTCTGCAGTGTAATAGTTTATAGTGATGTCAAGTTCTGGGGCATCATGCCGCTATACACTTTTTTAATTGTAAATGAAAATACATAAACAGGTTAAAAAGTAGAAAGAGCGACAAATAATAAAACTACTCGAACGTATTGCAAAGTTTACGATCCTTGATACAGCTTTACAGCAATGTGCATCGTTTTCACGCCCTTCCATTCTAATTTTAGTTATTTAAACTTTAAATGCAAATTGTTGACAACATCCGCCCTTAATGCGGTACATCTACAGTACAGAGTAAACATCCGCCTGGCATCGAACATGCCAGGTACTCACACCTTTCATAACATAATTGAGCTCGGCCTGAGGATATTTCGATTTAAATTTCTGATGATAAAATTGATTCAACAATGTTTAAAGTTTTAATTTAATTTAACAACAATGAACTGAATCATAGTTATGGGCAATTTTGAGCTTTCCTGTATTGTGTTTGTAATTTTAACATTTGTCCTTATTGGAATGCGTAGGTCTTTATTTTGCTCCTTTTTGTTTCTTTTCTTTTAGTTTAATTATATAAATACAGTTTTGCATAATCTAAAATATTGGTGTTGCTCCTGTTGATCAATTTACATACTTTGTCCGTTTACTCTTAAAATTATCATACATATTTGCATTAATATTAATAAAATTTTCATCATCCCCTGATCGGTGACTTTACCCTTGCATCCTTTGTTGTTTGATACATTCTTCGGTCACTTTAAAAATAATTATAAAATTCTGTACGCTTTGAAAGCTTCATATCTCTAACCAACTGTTATATGCACTATTTCAGTTCTAGCTATGGGATCAAATCAGACAATGAAAATCCAATATGCATAATCACCGCTGTCTAGGTAGCTAAGCAGGCTTTACTAGCACGGTCTCGTTTTTATGTTATGTCACGGTAGGGAACTGAATATTTGAATTGGTTAGAATTCTGCTTCCGGCGGAGCTTGAGGATTTGTCATTTTGCCCACTCTACCTCAGATTTCCGAGACTGCTGCCAATGTATCACAAGGGCCATTTTCTCTCTCTCTCTCTCTCTCTCTCTCTCTCTCTCTCTCTCTCACACACACACACACACACACACACGCTACTCCTGCATATTTTGCACAACGGATGGGTATCTTCATATCGTACACAGGCTTACAACTTGTGGACAGTGAGTATTTAGTCTACTGCTGTCACCATCAATCCCTATATTTCTTTTATTGCTCCTAGCTTAAGCCATTGATGGGCTATAGTTCGGTTTCTTATATTAGATAACTGCTAAATGCACTGTCTCCTCAATTCCTTAGTACCTTTCTTACGCCTGCTCAAATGGTATTCACACTCTGAGAGGAAATTGTTACTAAACTATTGCAGTGAACGTTGCATATCTCTCCTGAACAAACTATAAGCGACCTCTACTTCCTGTCCGACAAGGTGAGTTCACTGAAGAAGTTCCACTCAATACTTAAAGTCAACAAAAATGATACCGTCAGTACAAATAATCTTTTGGTTCAAAACATACACATACGACTCCAACTTTGAAACATTCCTTGCTTGCACTCTTCTTTCGGAACAAAAGTTTTATCAGATTTTGAAAAAAGTTAAATAATGGTTTGAAAATCATACATTAACACTAACAGACGAAAGTTAAAGTTTTGCTTTTAATAGTGTTAACCACTACTACCAATGTGGTTGGGGAAAACTGCGTGAAAATTTGGAAGACGAATTTACGTACTCAAATATTTCCTGATAGCTAGATGCTACATACTTATCAAAATGTCTGCATCTGCACAAATAAAAATGTTGACTTTCAAAGTATACAAATTTATCCAAATAATATTTTTTTTAAAAAACTTTTCACATTAATATGTATAATACACTGTATTATTATTATTATTATTATTATTAATTACAGCAAACATGCCTATTTATTACCTAAAAAGGGTGGTAGACTTTAAGATTCATTTGTAATGATTATATGCAAGAAATACGCTTCGAAGCAAATTTACTCGAAGTTCTTAGCTTGACCGCCCTCAGTTGTTATTTGGCGAGCATTCTCAGTCACCTTTATATATAACCTTCGGTTTTAACCACGTGACAGTACTGAACTAATCGAATGTTGTACACTGAATCCAATAGTCAGCCAAATGTGGTAAACAGGCATACTTCCTTTTGCCACTATTCTTGCGCAAGTTACTGTACATTAATAAGTTGCAGCATACTTAGATCCATTAAACATCTGTACATACGATTTATTACTAAGTATAAACACTTTGAGATTCTAACTTCCTATGATAACTTGTCTATATAGTTTTCAGCATCACGGTAACAGTTCTACAATAGATAAGTCGTGACAGACCAGTGACACAATGACAGAGTATAACAGTATCAAACGAGATGCAGTTGATCGGAAGGTTACAGCAAGGCACAAAATAGTGCCGTCCTATAATTGTATAATGTTCATCCGGAGTTTGCATGTTTCACATATTAGTGATGACAATAAGATCACCGTGACTTATTTTTTTATTGTCAGTGTACATTAATCTCGTACCTGTAATATTACAGCACCGATGTCATGGGGCATATATCACAAGCAAACCTGCCGTCCATAAGAGCTTGAAGCGAGTTTGTTGACCTCGAAACACAAGCAACCTGAAACTCAGTATTTAATATATGTATTACGATGGTGCATTGTCGAAAATTGGGAGAATGTATTCAAACGGTAACGTTCTGTGACCAAAATTAACTAATTCTGCACAACCACATGCTCTCTTGCTTCCCACGGTCCAAAAACCTAAAGATTTAATGCCAATGTTTTACAACAGATAGCATCTCAAAGCACATGTAAATAGAGATATCACATACTGTAATAATTAGTCGCCACCACAATCCGCATCGTCTTGGGTAGAGATAGTTGGATATCATCAGGCACAGGGTTCAGTGCAACTTAAATGATCTGTCTTTCCATGTCTTATTGGGGCTTAGGGTGGCCGAGTGGTCTAAAGCGCTTGACTTTAAAAATAACTGACATCCAATGGGTATGTCAGAAAGCTTGCCAATGAGCTTTTAGTGGGTCAATGGTTCTTCCCGGGTTCTTCCTTCGCCAAATAGCTTATCATGTGCTGAAAATGTTGTGCCTCAAGAATAGTTGTATCTATTTAAAACCATAATACTAACACAGTTGTTTAAATATATTTTTACTCGAAAGGTTACTACTACTACTACTACCACTACTACTATTACTACTCTCTTAAACGTTGGTCATATTTTTTCTTTCTCAAGAAATGCTGCCCGTGGTAGTAAGTCGTTGTTGGAACTATAAATTTAGTTTTCTGACTCCAAGTATGAACGACTGTTTCGAAAGTTCCTACGATCAATGAAACTTGGCACGTTTTGGTTTCTAGACCCTCCTAAGTTCTCATGTCAGGTCAGCATCGATTATCAATAGCTCTTGCTCTTGCACTGAAAGTATGATTTACTCTACAGTGTATACCGTATTTGACATGAGCTGTGGTTTCTTATTTTTCCATGGATTTCTCGTCCTTGTGCTCGAACCATTTGGTTGTGGAAGTCAAAATGTACCTATTACTCAGCGTCTGGTGAATTGCCAGGTCAACTTGGCAAGGTCATCAAATCACTTTCGTCAGTTTGCTGATAAGATTACTGAATGTTTCATTTTTAATCCTGCACAATCGACATACTGGACAGATATCTTTCCTTTAGATGGAAACCGTGTTGACTGTGTTGCCTAAAATTTTTACCATCGTCTAAACTTTCTGCGTATATAATTACTCCGTTGTGGCAATTTTCAACTATATGTATCTCTACACTAATTAATTTCCTTCTATATTCCCTTCATTTTCTACAATTTGGATGAAATCAAGAGTATTAGCTGTAACCTCAGATACCCTCAATACTTACTTATATTAAGCTCCGACCATTAGAAAATAATAATAAGGAACGTAGTTATGCTGCATTTTCTAAAATTAGTTGATTCTAATGGCAAAGAATTTTAGTGCAAGTTATGGCTAATTATTCCTTTCTGCTTTGTCAAGCAACTCAGAATCCATGAAGCTAAATTCAATAAATATTTTAGCTTCTGTTTGGACCTACTCAATGCATTGTTCACGGGTCAGCATGTTTGAAAAATCAAAAGACAATATTAATGATCTTCTTAGGGATTACAATAGGATGCAATAACAGATGTCTAGCCCAATTAATGTAGTGATACCTTTATAGACTAACCTGTCTGTCTGTCTTACCTCATCAACCTTCGATGAACTGATGTTATCACCAAGTCAATGTTCTTTTGATTTGACTCCTATTATAAAATTACTCGGGCATTGATTCTCCTGCAGTAGACTGGACTCCTACCAATTTATAAATTAATCGTTGTCTTTCCTTACTCACTCTGTCTATTTATGTTTTCTGCTTGTAAACCCGTCTACTATACATAGGTCCTGAGATAATTATCCAGATTTTTTCTTGGACACTGTTATTTCTCTTGCTGATGCAGCCATCTTTGTTTTTTGTTGCTGTTGTCAGTAGTAAAAGGGGGCGATATAGAGACAGTGGAAAATACATTACAGACCCACCCACCCCCGGCCTGTATTTAGCGACAAGATTTATAGCGACACTGAGAAAATACATTACAAGATCCCCCTCGGCCTGTATAGCGACAAAAAATATTGGGTCTGTATAGCGACAATAGGAATGGAACAGGTGGGATGACGTCACGGTACTGGCAAGTAGGCACAAACACAATAGAGACAGAGACATAGAAACATGGTTAGAGACATAGACATATACAACACAACCATAGACTGATGAACATCAGTCTATCACACCTAAATTATACAACAGACTATAAAATGTTTTAGGCAAGAAAGAGTAAATCTTTTCATGGCAATGAAGTTGCCCTGAAAAGGGCCTTTGGTTTTTTATGTTAATACCATTCCGTTAACATAGAGGGCATCTTACGGATCTTCTTCTCTTTCTTAAATTCGTCTAACCTCTGGTCCGTAGATGAGGACTCTCTTCAGACAGCCTTGTCTCTCCACATAGATCCTTCTTTTTCAAACGCTCGTCTCGGTGATCCGGATGATGGTCATGATGATTTAACATACATGGGTAAGTCCATACGGAACAGCATCGACGATACGAGAGTAGAGGATTCAACGTTTGTCCACATCTTGTGACGAGAACAGGTGAAGGGAATGAAGTGAACTGCGTTTATTTATAGTGGAAGACCGGACCGAAACGGATTGAGTTCTTTCACCAATCCTAACACGCGTTACAAAATTCAGCCACTTCGCGGAGTCTGTCTTCCAATCCAAAGAGAGCTACCTGTGACGTCACATCCCCTATATAGGTGCGCTAGCGTCTCTACGCAGTGAATCGATGCCACATTCTTTTCTGAAACATGACAGAAACTAAGCAGACGATGAATTGGGGTGTACCGGACGTGGAGACGAGAAGCAATGGCATAGCAGCGGCTACCAAAGTCAACACTAACCTACTTCCAGAAGAGGTCGATTTTAATTGGGATTAGTAGATTTTCTCTCTTCTTCTCAAGAATTTGTTCCGGTAACAGTACCTTCTCCACCTTCTTCTTTACCACACGTCGAGAATTTTAAACAGAGACAGAAAGAAGAATTGGAGAAATTTTTACAACAACAGAAAGAAGCAGAACAAGCTTTACTCCTTGAACAGCAACAGCGAGAAGAAGAAGAGGCGAGAAGGAAACGACAGGAAGAAGAAGCAGAGAAGAAATAAGGTCTAGGAGAGAAGGAGAACAGTGAAACTAAAGCGGTAACGGTACTCTTAGACATTTTGGCACAGTTAAGGAGTCTGAAACAAATGTATTAGATTTCTTTATTACGACCCAAGAGAAAAAGACCTTCCCGAGCCAAACAATCCAACCCTGTTATTACGCCTGAGATACCAGCCCTAGTGATCTCTACCCAATCATCGACAGGAGCAGATCCAGAAGTAGGCCCTGGCCGTGGCAAAGGCTTAAGGCAGTTAAAGCTGATTGCTTCTCGTTCCTGAGTTTTTTGTTTGTTTTTTTTTAAAAAAAAAAAAGAATCACCCAACCGTCCTTTTCAGGGCCACCCACTTCTTTCGAAAAGAGATAGTATTCATTTTGCCTCAATCAATTAAAACTCAAAATCCCTTCTTTAACCCATGATGTACGTGTGTGAGTGCGTGAGTGTAGGCCCTTTATCATTCTAAAAAATCAAAACCAGGAGATACATACGTTTTTTCTGTCTGGTCTATTCTGGTACAAATTTTACAATCTAATGTCACAACACATCACTTTAAAAAAGTTCACAGACTTCTTCTGTGTCTTTTTTTGTTCACTCTCTCTGTTTCTTGAATATCTTCACTTTCACAGGTTTTTCCTCCTCTTCTTCCTCACTTTTTCTCGTCTTCTTTTCTTCTTTTTCTGAACGTGTCGGGGTTCTTCCTTTGCCGAGGGCACCTCTTCTTCCTCCTGCTCCTGTTGTTTTTTAGGGCAGTCTGAAGACCAATGTCCTTTCTCTTGACAATGATAACAGGTATCTTGACTTTTGTCTCTTTTGACAACTGTCTTGCTTTTTTGACGGTCTGGACATTCTGTAGCCCAATGCCCTTTCTTCTGACAGATATAGCAAGTATCTTGACTTTTATCTCGAAAGGAGGAGGAGTAGACCGTCGGCTTGTCTGAAGAAAACTTTCGTATGACACCTCGCAAAGCTCTGATCAGAAGTTCGGTCTGCGTGGGTTCTTTCATCATGCTGGTCGGCTTGAGAGTGAAATGAATACTGGCATGGAAGGCACTAGCCCTTTATATATACACTGGTCTGACATGGATATAAAGGTGTCCATGGCGTTTCAAATGTAGTCATTTGACTGTCTGCAGTCAAGATGAAACGATCGCATCATTTCGTGAAGAAGGAGAAGAAAGTAAGAGACAGAAACGTGATTTATCGCCTCGAACAGTAGCTGAAGTCTTGCCTCAAATTCATGCCAGCGATTTTGAAGATGATATGAGTGAGCCAGAATCAAGACCCAGAGAGTCTACACCCAGCCAAAGTTCACCACCACCAGTAAACCCTGAAAAGTACTTTCACATTCGAGAGACGGACAACCGCTCCTCTAGAAAATTTAGAACCACGGCTTACATGTACACGGTGAAATTTAAAGATTTCAAGACCGACGTAACGTTGGAGAAAGCAGAGGGGTTCATCACTAATATGTGGGATTCTTTGTTAACCACACTGAAACAGCAATGTGAAGCCACAGAAGACGACCGCTTGAGACTTTCCATTCATCAGGACAACCTGAAGTCCCCCGTTTGGATCGAGTTTAGCAGGCCATCAGAACTGACACCTTCCAAAGTTATCGAAAAAATTCAACACGTACAGCAATCCAACGACAAGTTTCACATCACCGATGGAAAAGCGACACTCTTCATAAACCAAGTTTCTCTTCCCCAAGGGACCGGACAGCGAAAAAAGGTATTAGTGGTGGACGACCTTCGCAGCGTCAAGCGCAGTCTCATTCAAATTAACAATCCTCAAGACAAGATGTGTTTAGCCCGTGCCATCGTGGTGGGACGAACGTATGCCGACAAGAACGACACGGCAGAATGGAAAAGAGCCTGGAAAACTATTCAACGATCGGACCGGGCCAAACAACAAAGAGAAGCAGAACTCCTGTTACAACAAGCGGGGATATACAAAGACACCGCTTGTGGCATTCCTGAAATGCAAAAATTGCAAGATGT
Source organism: Megalonaias nervosa (assembly GCA_016617855.1). Taxonomy (NCBI): domain Eukaryota; kingdom Metazoa; phylum Mollusca; class Bivalvia; order Unionida; family Unionidae; genus Megalonaias; species Megalonaias nervosa. Next base: position 21,374 of record JAECUM010022000.1, on the reverse strand, counting down.
CTTGGCTCCACGCTACACCTTGAAAGTACACCCTCAAGAAATGCGCGGACCTCTGTTGTTTCGAGGCAAAAATTTCAAAAACGGAAAATACATTCACGTCTATCATCACGATGAACATTTCGATGCCATTACCAGTATCACCGGATTCCTGGGATACAGTTATTACTGTGAGAAATGTGACCATGGCTATAACAATCGAGAGCAACACAAGCATTGTGGATCGAAATGTGAGGGATGTTTGGCCTCTAAACCCTGTCTGCACGAAGGACAAGAACGAGTGCATTGCCCAGCTTGTCAACACACATTTGTCAGTCTGACCTGTTACCAACAACATCTGAAAATGCAAGGTTCACAGCAGAAAAGTGCTTGTCAGCTCCTGAGATTGTGCCCAACTTGTGGACATGTCATACGTACCAATAATACCAAGGCGCAGGTATGTTCAGGAAAAAAACGATGTCACATTTGTCACCAAATCGTGGACACGGAACACGAATGCTACATTCAAAAATACCATTCCAAACATAAAGAGGAAGATGAACAGAAGAAAAGGAATTTCATCTTTTTCGATTTCGAATGCATGTAAGGGACTAGCATTCACATTCCTAATTTCTGCGTGGCTCACCGAGCGTGCGAGAAGTGCATCCAAGAGCCAAACTTTAGTCATTGCCCTCACTGCAGCAAGATTCCTGGAGGACGTGAAAAAATCTTTCGGGGATCGAACACGCTGGCCGATTTTGCCCAATGGATCTTAGACTCCATCGACGAGACGTGGAGCCAAGAGGACATCGAACGTTACGGAGATTGTCGCCTTGCCAAGGTGATGGCTCACAATTTCTCGGGATACGATGGACAGTTTCTTTTGAGATACTATACGGAACAAAGTCCCGAACGTCCTAAAGTCACTTTCAACGGAGCGAAAATCATTTCCGTGAAAGTGGGACAAGTGCAGTTTAAAGATTCGATGAGTTACTTGGCCATGCCCTTGAGTCGAATGCCATAGACGTTTGGAATGACAGAAATGGTCAAAGGCTATTTTCCGCACTTTTTCAATGCCGAAGCCAATCAACACGCCGTTCTGCCCTATTAGCCTAAAGCTCAATACTATGACCCAGACAACATGCGTACCGAACAACGTGAAGCTTTCTACGCTTGGTACCAGACTCATGCCTCGGACCCCTTCGACTTTCAGGAAGAAATGTTAAGGTATTGTCGTTTCGACGTGGACATTTTACGGCGTTGCTGTGGAAAATTTCGAGAACTGTTCATGGAATACGGAGGGATCGATCCTTTGAAAGAATCCTGCACCATTGCCAAAGAGTGTTCCTTAGTGTACCGCCAACGGTTCATCCCGAAAACACCCTAGCTGTCATAAGCCCTCAAACGACCAATTTTGTCAAGCGTCAATACTCTGTCAAAGCCCTACGCTGGCTACATTACTTGTGCGACAAGGAAGACAAATGAATCCAACATGCTTGCAACGGAGGAGGCGAAAAGACCATCGGAACGTATTCGGTGGATGGCTGAGACTTAGAAAACCCTAAGATCGTGTACGAGTTTAACGGGTGCTTATTTCACGGTTGTCCCATCTGTTACCCTCAACGTGGCAGTAAAAATCAGTTTTTACAACGGACCATGGAAAGCATGTACCAGACCACTTATCAGCGTCGCTTGAAGTTAGAACAGCAAGGATACCAAGTGGTGGAAATGTGGGAACACGAGTACGATCACCGATTGAAAACCGATCCCGAGTTTAAACGCATCGTGGAAAGTTACAAGCTGGTGGACCCTCTGAACCCGCGGAACAGCTTGTACGGAGGACGGACGAATGCCACCTCTTTGCTGTACCAAGCCGACGGGGAGGAAGGAGAAGCAATCAAATACTTGTGTGTTCGCTGTATCCTTACATGTGCAAATGTTGTCACTTTCCCGCTGGGCACCCGCAATTGCTGACGAAACACATCGACCTGGACAACATTCGACAATACGAAGGATTGATCAAGTGCAAGGTTTTGCCTCTCACGAACATGTACCATCCCGTTTTACCTCACCATTGCCAAGGAAAACTGACGTTTCCCTTGTGCCGTACTTGTGCCGAAACGTGCAACCCAGACCAACATTGTCCTAACACTCAGGAAGAACGCGCCTTGACGGGAACGTGGGTCAGCGTGGAATTGTTTAAAACTCTGGACCTGGGATACCAACTGTTAGAAGTGTACGATATTTATCACTTTCCCAAGAGAGAAAAATACCACAAGGGCGACGAGACTCAAAAAAGCATTTTCACAGACTACATGGATGCCGTTTTGAAACTGAAACAAGAACTCAGTGGCTATCCTTCCTGGTGCGACACTCCCGAAGACCAAAAGAAATTCAAAGAGAAATACTAGGAGCAGGAAGGCATCACTTTAGACCACATCGAGAAAAACGAAGGAAGGCGATCATTTGTCAAAGTGATGTTGAATTGAATGGCACAACAACCGTGTTTACCCAAGACGGAATATTTGACAGAACCTTCCTGCTACTTCCAGATGATTCACGACAAAACCAAATACATGAAACACGTGGACGTCGTTCGTGAGAACTTGATCTTAGTCAATTACGAAGAAGAACTGAACTTTATAGAAGCCGACGTGACAGCCCATGCTCGCTTAAAATTGTACGAAGCGTTACACCAGTTAGGAGATCGTGTGCTGTACTTTGACACGGACAGTTGCATCTACATCGATCGACTAGGTCACGGTCACCATGACATCAAAGTAGATCGTTTTCATGCCTGGACGGACGAGCACCCCGACGACAAGATTCTAAGTTTTGCAAGTGGCGGTCCCAAAAATTACAGCTACGAATACCGGGACCCACAAGGAGAAGTGCACACCGAGTGTAAAGTGAAAGGATTGACTCTCAATTATCGCATCAGTCTAGTGGTGAAAGAGGCCTTGCAATCTGGACAGGATGGTAATTTTAAAGTGACCACCAACGAACCTCACAAGATTGTACGTTTATCCACGCACCAAATCTTCAGTCGACCCTTGGAAAAAGTCTATCAAATCGTGTACCAGAAGCGAGTTCGGCTTCCCAATCACTTCACTTTACCGTACGGTCACGTCGATATTGGTCAGCATATAAAAAGCGACAACGTCCAGGACCGATAGTTCATTGTAACTACCAACACCAAGCAAGAAAGATGAATCCTTTCACACAGCAAGTATCAAGCGTAAGACTCAAGTCCAACGAGAAACTCGAGTACGATGCAGTACCTTGCGATGGCAGCGATGCCGTTCGCTGTGACCTCAGTGATTCAGTACCACATCATGGGAATTTTGCTATGGCTATACCTACCATAGAAAGTGATGCTGTGCGTGTCAAACCTGACGGATGCGAAAGGGATGCCACTCGTTATCGTTCACCTTTTCACTTTACTGGTTTTCATGGTGGATCTCAACATTTTTATGAAACCATGCGGCTACCACCCTACGGATGTCATCCCAAACTGAGCAAACTCCTGCGGATTTCACCGTACCCTCATCGAAATCAACCTGTGAAAGACGAATATTCGTTCCCTGTGCATTTGCCTGAATACTGCGACTTTGAAAGTCGATTCCAAACCTTCCGAGGAAAATGGCCTAAATATTTGGGAGGACCTACCCCCGATGAATTAGCTAGAGTCGGATTTATCTACTTGGGCGAAGGGAATAAAGTCAAGTGCTTCAGTTGCGGTGTGTCACTTCACGAATGGGAGCAGAAAGATTCCGCTTACCTGGAACATGCTCGATGGTCTCCGGATTGTCACTACCTACATTTAGTGGGACCTCGTCATTGAAGTGGCATATCATGTACTTTAAGAAACCAGCTTGGCAAGGTGTCAAACGTTGGACAACACCTAGGCAAGTATTTAAACCCCATTTAAAAAATAAAATTCAAAGATTACCAACGAAGTGTAAGAGAAGACCTACAAGGACATTTGGCAGGGACTTGTCAAAGCAAAATCTCAATTGGTGACTGAGGAACTTTTATGTCGAGAAATTCACAAGAGAAAATTGACAAAAGTCAACAAACAAGCCAGATTTCTCTGGATCAAGGGTGCGTTCTTCCGAATATTCCGCTTTAGACCATTTACATTAGAAGAATTTAATGACATTCTTGACCGTTCCCTGGAATGACAGTGGCCAGAAATTACTCACTACATCCGTCACTCTCGCTCTAGGAGAAGTGTTTGACTGACATGGTCATGGATACTTCACAACAGAACATTCGTGGTTTGCCTGTGGAGTTGAGAGAACGCATTAACCGAGAGTTGGCCAAAATACAAGTGAAACGCAAAGAACAACTGCATCCGTTACATCACCGATGTTGGAACCACTGGTACCCGAATGATATAAGAGGATTGATTCATATGAAAGATTTCCTTTGGTCAGACATTGATGAATCACGTGAGATTCATAAAGTTTTGGATAACACTCATTCTACTTACAAGGTGATCGTAATACACCGAATTCCAAAAGACGAGTTAGAGGATAACAACAAATCTTTACGAGAACTTTTCTTTTTAGTTCAGGAGGAAACTTTTGTACGATGTGTGGTATGTGAGTTAGTGACTAAACATTTTTGGTGCGGTACTAAACTAAAACCCTTGCTGTTCAAAAAGTACACATATTACCTCACACCAAAGAGGGTATAAAAACGGTCTACCATGCCACAACCTTTATCATTCGTGATACAACAGATTCCGTGGAAAGAAATCAATGACAGTATTCAAACGGTGGAGGATTACTAACACCTATTACGAGAACTGTGTCCATTGATTGGGGTCGACGTGTAGTGTGTGTCTTAGTGACTTGCTTTCTGGGATTTCGTTTACCGGCCGATTCCTTTTGGAGTCTTTACGAACAGTACATACCACTCAAAAAAGCATGAAAGCGGCCTCTTTAAATGTACACGAGAGACTCATTCTGTTAAAAGCTTTGCGCTTTCATTTCGATACTTCTCGACCTCTACAGGAAAACAAGATTCGTCAACATTTAGGTACTGATGATGTGTACGATGATGTGTGTATAGCTTGTGACTTACACTCTCACTGAGAGATGTACGTGACTGGAAAAGTTGGGGTTTCGAGGCTTGGACAAAAGTGGCACACTATGCCCAAGATTTGTCATCCTAAAAACTTAAAACATTCAGTGAAAAAAAGTAACTTTTAAACCTGTCTTAGTGACAGTACCAGAAGAAAAACAACCCGTCACCAAGGAAAACATCTCTCTTCAGGACAGGATTGTCACTGACATTCCCGAAAGACCATTTCGGGAGGACGTCTGTGTGACTGTGCCAAGGAGTGTAGAGACTCTAAGAACATTACAAACTGTCCCTGTGATACAACATCTTGATCACCAAACATGTTGTACAAAGACTTGTTTATATTCCACTATGATCGTTTTGATGTGTCTTTTATTCATGTACTTAACCATTTGGCTTTTATGTATTTTTGTCTTTCATGTTGTTCACAATTAAAGATGGCAATAAACGTGTTCTGAAAAAAGTATAAAAACTCTTGTCTTGTCTGTCTTCGTGTCAAAAGTGACATTCCTAACACTACTATGGATACCTCTACCGTCTCTGCAACCTCCTCTTCCTCCACTTTCAAAATCATCGACGACACTTAGATCGTGCCAGTTGGGAGGCCTTGTATCTTCGACATCCCTTTAACATGCTCATTGCCGGACCCAGACGTTCAGGGAAAACCGAATTTGTCAAACCTTTGATCGAACACAAACATCATTTGATAGATCGTCCACCTCAAAGAATAGTGTGGTGTTACAAAGAATGGCAATCTGCGTACAGCCGTCTGCGAGAAAGTCAAGGCGATATCATCGTATTTGTGGAAGGCATTCCTGGCGAACACGACGGAATCGTTTCTGACCCTAGTCAAACCCATCTGGTCATCTTCGACAACATGTTAGCAGAAGACGAAGAAGAAATTAAACTGTAGTTTACGAGCAAAGGGCATCATCATAATGCTAGTGTCATTTACATGACTCAAAATTTGTTTCAACAAAGTAAAGCCCATCGCACCATCAGTCTCAATGCTCATTACGTGGTGTTGTTTAAAAGCCCTAGAGATAAATCTCAAGTACAAGCGTTAGCCAAACAGTTAGGAACGCCTTGGCTGACTCATGTGTACGACGATGCCACTCAAACCCCACATGCCTATTTACTCGTGGATTTAAAACCCACCCACCCCCGATTATTTCCGATTTCGTACCCATCTGTTTCACCACTGGTGCCAAGACGAAGGGCCTGTCGTGTACATGGCCCCGTCGTCGACTTAACAACAACAACAACCAAAAAAGGTCTATAAAAACCTCGGTCACTTTGGATCTGTCTCACACATCGTCAACATGACGTCCCTTCAATCTCATCTTCCTGTCATATGATAATTGCCTTGTAAGGCATCAGTCGCGAAAAAAATCCACAAATACGTGCACGTGTCTTAGAAGCCAGCCTCAGAAAAGTCTTACGATGGTTTACGGTGACAGCACGTCAATTACTGCAAGACATCATTCACATTCCACATCAAACCAAACGTTTTCTTTGACAGAAACAAAGCAGCCTTGACGCAACTGGCCGATCCTCGCATCGACACTCAAACCAAAAAGCAAATCATTTTGAAACCAGGAGGGAGCGGTTCTCTAGGAGGTGTCATCATTCGTTCCCTCTTAAAACGGCATCCTAATGCTCCCAAAGTCCTCTCCCAAGAAAAGCCACTCCCCGATGTACCCAGAAGAAAATGAAAAAGAGCAGCAGTGTCAAGACCAAGTCACAGCCGCAGAAAAAGAAAAAGAAAAGTCCACATAAAACAGCTTCTACCCGCAAGATAGGTACTGCCGCCAGGACGCAACCTTACATTCGCAAACCACGACCTGCCACAACGGTGACTGCGTCTCCGGTAGCCTCAGGTTCTTCCACTTCTCCGTTGCTGGTGATACCTGCCAAACCCGATTTAACACTTCTCTCTCCTAATTTGATGAAAAATTGGAAACCCGCGTCTCCAAAAACTTCTCCTCCAGTGGTGACACCCTCTTCCTCTTTAGCGGCATTGGCCGCTACTCAGAAAGTACCTGCCCCCAAAATCAAAGTCCAAGAGAGATCGGGTGTATTAAAGAGTTTACTGGATTTGTCCAAGCAAGAACTGTCCCGATTGAGTCCGTTGCCTGCCATGAAAATGATACGACGAGCCGACAATTACTAGCGACGCATTCCAGTATTTAAAAAAAAACAGAGGCAAACGATAGGTTAAGTGTTTTTGTGCTTTTGAACGCCCAAAAATGTCCCCTCAAAGACGTGCTCACCGTCACCATCGTCGTTCTTCTGTCCAAAAAGAAAAAGGAAAGGACTGCCTCCTCGTTTAGCCTAACATTGGGACATGTTGTCCGTCCGGTCCAAATCTCCTCCACCCATTCGAAAACAACTCAAACTGCCTCCATAGATGTCATCGATACGGTGAGCGAATGTTGTCTGAATGTCTTGAAAGGCACGATACCTTTGCCTAAACATCAGAAAGAATGCTAAGCAAACATCGACACGTTCTTCGCAAAATGGTCCAAAAGAAAATCCGCATTCATCAAAAGAGAAAGATGTTGGTGCAACGCGGAGGAATTTTACCCCTGTTAGGACCCTTGCTGTAAAGAATAGGAGGACCCTTGCTGAATGGAGTATTGGGAACGATTTGAAGTATCCTGGGATGAAGATAAAATGGTCCAAGAAGATAAAAGGATTGTCTGGAATGAAAAGATCTCAGACGTGATCATTGACATCCGATGGAAGGACGAAAACTAACTTTAGTACCTTACAAACGATGGATGGAATACCATTGTTGGCAAGAACAACGGACCCCGAATTTTCCTCCCAATCCTCATTTGACCGAGATGTCCCAGTTACAACACGAATTGCAATCATTGATGGATCACAGCGATTTATCAGAAACGGAAAAATGGCAACGGTACGGTGAATTGTTGCAACGACTGCAACTCTTTCACCAGAAAGCTTTAGATGAAACAGCTGTACCCACTCTGAAAGATTTTAAGACTGATCAAAAGTCCACCACAACCATCACCCCAGTGGTCAAGACAGATGCAGCCGCAGGGATGTCTGAGGAAGAAGAGGCACGAGAAGACTTTCAAACACCGTCAGCAGCTCCCATCCCTAGTAAGATTGCAGCGTCCTTGTTGACCCCTTCCCCTACACCCCAACGAATAGAAAGTTAAAGAATGGGTTAAAAAGATGATGTTCACTCCTCCTTCGACAGAAGTCATAAAGAAGGAAGGGAAACCAGAAGTGAAAAATGAAAAGAAGACCAAAGCCATCCCATTACTGCCACTACCACAACCACTACCCTCGACTACCATTCCCATGGCACATCGGGCACGTAAAGCCGTTTCTAAACCATCCCCACATCCCATCCAGAGTAGCATCACTGAAGAGTGGATAACTTATTAAAAAATGGAGAAGGTGTTTGCCAGCATTTACTACGATCCATCCCATCATGCAGCTTACGGAGTAGTTCAGAAATTGTATTGTACTACCAAAGCTCGAGTGAAAAGTGTCTGTTTACCTCAAGTGCAACGATGGTTACAAACCCATTCAACGAAAATTTTCCAGAAGTCGCACAAGAGTGAAGTGTATAGATCATCAGTCGCAAGCTGATTTAGCCGATGTCTCTCATTTGGTCACCTACAATCGCGGCTACAAATATTTGTTTTGTGTCATCGACGTCTTTTCCAAATTTTTCTGGGTCGTGCCATTGACTTTCAAATCGAGCACTGAGTTAGTGCGAGCCCTCCAACTGGTGTTGAAACAAAGCGGGTGTCACCCTCTTCGATGTCAAACCGACAAAGGCACCGAATTTCTGAACCAAGCTTTCCAAAAAGAATTGAAACAACGCGACATTCATTTTTTCACCACCGAGAATCCCGAAACCAAAGCCAGCATCGTGGAACGTTTTCAACGCACCTTGAATATTTTACGCATCAACACACTCTCAAGTACATCGACGTCTTGCCACACCTAGTCCAATCGTACAACCAATCTTACCATCGGAGCATCGGCCATGCCCCCCCCCCCGCTCCAAAGAAAAGAGGTGACTCCCGACAACGAAGTGACCGTCTTCGAGTGCCTGTTTGGTACGTCTCAGACGGTGACTGTTCCCAAGAAAGGTGGAGTGTTGGCAGTAGGAGACTGGGTGCGCATTGGTAAAATCAAACGCACTTTTGACGAAAGTTACTTACCCAACTGGACCACCGAATTGTTTTGTGTCACTGAACGAGTGCGTGGCCGTTATCCTCCCATCTATAAATTGGAAGACATGAACGGGGAAGTATTTTAAGGAACGTTTTACTTGCCAGAGTTACAACGTGTGATCAAAAAAGAAGACGAAGTGTACGAGATAGAAAGCATTCTCGATGCAAGAACCCGAAAAGTGGGAAAACGATGTTTCAAAGAAATCAAAGTACGCTGGAAAGGATATCCTCCCAATTTTTACTCTTGGATCGACGCTTCGCAACTCATCGACTATAAAAAGAAATGACCATCATGCCCTTCAGCACAGCCTCAGCTACGGCAGTGACAAATCCTTCCCCCAGTTCTTCTCTGCAAGATCTACAAAAGCAACCCTTGTGGGTGCGGTGTGGAGAACGTGTGCCTAAAACGCAAATCCTCTTTTTCTGCAAATCTTTGTGGTGTATTGTGTCATCGGTGCTGCCATTGCTAATCTGAGTTTGCAACAAGGAGACAAACAATTGTGGACCATTTTACTCAGCAGTTGCATCGGTTACCTTCTCCCCAATCCTTCCTTGAAATATTCCTCTAACGGGAGCAACGGGAGCCTTGCGTCCAACGTCAGTCCCCCTTCCAAGAGTCACCATTCTAACAACAATCCTCTTTAAAACACTCCTCTGACCTCGAGCGACCCCGCCGACACTAGAATTCTGGAATTATGAATAACCAATTTTACTTGACGTTACCCAGTGACAGTTCCATGGCGGTGTTTCCCAAAAACACCTTATGCTGTTCAACGACCAAATTACCTCAGGCCATCCAATTGGATCACGAAGCCCATTGGGAAGTGGCTTTAATGGAAATGATTCACCCTACACAAATCCTAAATATCCTTCCAAATCAAAACACTTTTACGGTGGAAGTTCAAGACAAGCAAGTGCAACAAAACTTGGATGAACACACCACTGCAGGTGACTCTATGAAAACACAAGACCCCAAAGCTAAACGGTTCACTTATCTGTTGACCATTTCTGCAGTCTATTATTGTAGCGGTCAACATTTGGTGAACACGATTGCTACCAAATTCAATACCATGTTTGGCAAAAACTTGGAGAAAACCAGAAAATGTGTCACCCTCGAGTACCATAAAATAGCTCGTCGCATACTGATCAAATTTTCAGATGACAAAGTATTGGCCATTACATTTGTCCTGAATTGTATGGCATTTTGGGTGGAGATCCCAAGTTGATCAAGATTAAAAACGAAATACCAGCCGTTACCTGCAACTTGGATTTTACGAAATATTTTCGATTCCCTGTAGAAATGAACCAATGACTGAATTTGATTTTTGTTTACTCCGATGTGGTGGAGTACAACGTGGTGGGACACACCTCCGTACCGTTACTGCGTGTCATTCCTTTCAAAGTGGATTCTTCCACGAACGCTGACGAGGAAGGTGGAAACACCTATCACGTTCACCGCTAACTTGTACATCTTCACTATTTGCCCGTCAGTAAGTCGTATTTCGACACTGTCAACATTACTATAAAAGGAGATCATGGACAAAATATTTCATTCACCAAGGTGAAAGTCACAGTGAAACTCCATTTTTGAAAACGATTACTCTAACCCCTTGTCAGTCATGTATCCTGTGTACCAAGGAGTCGCTCGACAGCGAGGACATGGTTTAGGAGATATGCTGAAATCAGCCTTTCGATCGGTGGCTCCCGTTTTGAAACCGATGGTGACACGGGGATTGCACGCCTTGAAAGATGCCGCGTTGACGCAAGGTAAAAATTTCTCCAAAATGTCATCATTGACAAACAAAATCTCAAAGAAACTTTCTTGAGAACGGGCAAAAATGTCTTGCTTCAAACAGGCAAAGACATTTGGGCCGACGAGAAACTCCTATAAATGCCCCGGACGCTGCCGAGTTAGGCATTCCTACTTCCCTAACGCCACAGCAAGGACAAGGCAGAAAGAGATGACTAAAACACCCCTTTAAATTACTTCACACCCCTAGAGCTAGAAAGACTAAGAAAAGAAGAACCGTCCGAGACTTAGACGTTTTTGATTATTAAATCACAGAGAGAAAGAAAGAAAGAAAATGATTCACTGAGAGTGTTGCGCCTGTTCCAAGTCGGAACTGGATCTGTTTGCCATGCCACCCACCATGATGACGATGCAAGAATCCCAATGGCTCGGATTTCATCCCGTCTCCTCTTTGACGGATTCAGCTCCCATTCAGTTTGAAATCAACGGACAGCCCGAAGATTATATTGATCTGCATAGCAGTTACTTGTACCTGAAACTCAAAGTGATCAAAGCGTACAACACCAATCCAGGAGCCAATGCCAGAGTAGCTCCCGTCAACAATTTCATGCATTCCTTGTTCAGCGAAGTGGATTTGTACTTGAACAACAAACTGGTCAGCAGTAGCATGGATATTTACCCTTACCGAGCGTTCCTGGAAAATCTCTTGACGTACGGGGAAGAGGCCAAGAACACTCATCTGGATGCTTGCGTGTTTTGGAAACCTGACACTGCAGATGAGGACAAGTTTAAAGACACAGCCCTGTCAGCAGATGAAGGGCTTTAACGACCGTTGAAAGAAAATCCTGCAAGGCTGTTGTTTGGAACTGATGGATCGTTTGCATTTGGACATGTGGTTGCAAGACAAGTATTTGCTCAACGGAGTGGATATTCGCATGAGACTAAATTGCATCTGTGTCGCACTCCATTTGATGGCTCATGCCAACGAGTACAAAACCATCATCCAAGAAGCCAGACTTTACGTGCGCCGCGTAGAAGTGTTACCTAAAGCGAGAAACGACATCAGTCACACATTAAGCAGAACGACCGCCAAGTATGGACACGTAGAAGTGAAAACTTTCACCATTGCTGCTGGACTCCGATCCAAGATCGAAGATCATCTGTTCCAAGGACAGTTACCCTAGCGTTTAATCGTTGGTATCGTCAGTAATGCAGCCCTCAACGGAGCCCACGATCAAAATCCTTTCGAGTTCAAGCACTATAGAGTGTCCAAGATCGACGTCAGTCGCGATGGCAAGACCTTGTGTACCAGACCCTTCGAACTTAACTTTGCCCAGAAGAATTACTTGAGATCGTACTTGTCCCTGTACGAAGTTACCGGACAGCTAGGATCCAACACCAGTCACTTTGTGGGCCTTTGATTTCACTCCAGACCAAGGCAGCGACGAGGGACATTTCCACCTATAAAATCCGGTCAACTGCGTGTGGAACTTCAGTTTGCAGAAGCTCTCACCGAGACGGTCAACGTCATCTTGTATGCCGAATTCGATAATACGATAGAAATCAACAGTTTGAGAGAAGTCATTCTAGACTATTAGAAACTATGGAAGACTCTTATCCCTCTTTGAACAATAGAGAATCTTTGGAAATAGAATGGAAGGATACCGTAAAACCAGAACCCCAAGAGAAAGACGAAGAGAATGTAGTTGTCATGCCCAGATGGCCAGAACAAGAATAACATTTAGTGTCCTGTTTTGCCACACACCTGGCGGATAAAATTACGGAATTGACCAAGAAAGATTGCAATGGATGTCAAAACGATCATCCCAGTCAAATTCAACACGATGTATGTCTGATGATGAGTCAAGAAGAAAATTGGACGAGTATCTGGACGATGCTTGGAGTCTCATCTCGGAAGAAGCAGTGTTGCATGAGTGGTATAAAGGCTTGCGTGATCATTCCTGCCCTCCACTGACTACTCTAGAGATCTATCGCATCACTTTTAGCCCAGAATGCGGAGACGAAGCAAAGGAACGGTTACTTGACAGAGATTTTCAAGCAAAAAGTCAGAATTGAATTGATGACTTATTATTACCTGTGAATTTTTTTTTTTTAAAATGGGTGCCTGGGAACTTTATTATCTTTTGAACAACAGTTCGTATACTGCTTCTTGGAATCATGTCGTGTGCGTTAAAGATGAACTACCTCATCGCAAACCTCAAGACCATGAAGCTTATGTCATCAACATGGACGAGAGTCATCTCCCAGGAACCCACTGGGTAGCCGTCTACTTCCCTCAAGAGGATTGTGTGGAGTATTTTGATTCGTATGGATTACTCCCTTTGGAAGACGACATCATCAACTTTATGAGAAGAAATGCCCAGACGACACGATTCAATAATGTGAAATTGCAAGGCACATATTCCATGGTGTGTGGACAATATTATGTGTATTTTCTTCATCAACGCAGTCTTGGATATTCCTTAGAACATTTAGTGACTTATTTTGATCGTCACTCTTCTAGAAACGACGAGAAAGTAGATCGATGGTTTTATGACCATTATGGTTATCATTTGTCTTTAGCTAGGAAACGTAGTGTACATCAATGGCCTCATGATTTCCATCAGTGGAAATCTAACTTGACTTCACAACGTTGTCAACCTTGTCAAAAAAAGTTTGTTTGATGTTATTGTTAATTGTTAGTTGGTAGTTGTTTGTTGAATACAAAATGTTGTGTTTTGATAAAAATGTGTCTGTCGTTTGTTTTAAAAAAACCCCACAGTGAATATATGCTCTTTGACGTCTCTCTATCCTTCACCGTGACATTAGCTTTCATAGCGTACCGACCCAACAAAAATCCAGAGGGGATGTTTTCTATCGCGTCCGCGTTTGAACCATATAAAGCCGGGTAGTCTCCAGTCTGGCCATCCATAGTTGACTCGTCCACCTATGAACATGCCTTCCAGACCAGCCAAGCTGAACGATGTTTACGTGAATTTACACCGTGTCAGGAAAAACCTGATACCGAAGCCTGAAGAGATAGAGAATGTCAGGATTTTGAAAGTGACCGAAGACCTGATAGAAGAAGTCTTCAGAGAAGAAGTTCGAGAAAGAACAAGAAGAACTGACGAAGAAGTACAGACTTCAGAAGCAGAGAGAACAGCAACAACAACAGCAGCAGCAGCAACAGCAGCAGGAACCAGACGGAGGTTTTGCCGACTGCCAAGTAGATACCAAGCAGTTTTCCTTTTCTTTCCGAAGAAGCAGACCGTATCCTGTAGGAAGGCCTGCCGCCAGACGGGGACGCAATCTTAGAAAGTAAAAGATTGCCACTACTCCCCGTCAACACAACAGCCCTTTTCAGGGCTACCCCAACACTCTAGAAAAGATATACTAATTCAATTGCTAAACGAATTGTGTGTTTTTTATGTTATAAAATTGAAGTGTGTCTATAAGCACTTCGTTTCTTTTGTCAGTAAAAATCCACACTTGGTTTCTGTCTTGTCCGATAATGTGTGTCTGTGTTTGTAAGTTAAAAAGTCAACGTGAGTGTTTCTTTTAGGTTCGAGCGTTCCATGTAATAGTAATAGTGCTATTGTAAGTTTTGGTGTAAGGGGATGTTTTCCTTCACGTCCGTGCTCCTGGGATATAAAGCGGAGCGATCGTCAGTCTGGCTACCAATTGTTGACGTATCAACATTGAAGATGAGTAACAGAATTGCAAAGTTACTGGAACTCCAAATGCACCTGGAATGTGCCAGGCGCATTTTAGATGAGCTGGCTATGGAGGCTATAGCCGAAGAAGCCAGGATAGAGGAGGAGGAAGATGAGAAGAAGACAGAAGAGGAGAAGGAAAAGAAGCGAGGGATCCTGCCTCACCTCATACTGAGACCTGTGTGTGAGGTCAAGCCTGAGGTGAGGACGCCTCCACGAACAGTACCAGCAGGACAACCAGCACAACAACCACTACCAGCACCACAACCTCTACTGGTACCACAGCCACTACCAGGACCACAACTTCATCATCCACGGGTGTGGTATAGGAGAAGGAGGGAATCCTTCACTATCCCAGAGACGGAAGATTGGGGTGCTGGAGCCACTCAAGAGGCCTCTGCGCTCCCAATCACAAATGTGAATTGGGCAAATGACTGGAGCTGGAGATGTTTCTGTGATTCCCGGCCTGGGAGATGTCACCATTAGCCAGGTCCAATTGGAGTTCGAAGGATAAACAGCCCTTCTGAGGGCCAATCAGATCTCTAGAAAAGAGACACTATTCAAGTTGCCAATTTGTGTGAATGTAGAACAGTGTGACTATAAACACTCACTCCTTTACTGATGTGTGTGTGTGTGTTTTGCGTTCGCGTACATTTGTGTGGATAGTAGAGTGTGTTTGTGTGCGTTCACGTACGTTTATGTGGATAGTAGATATGGTGTGTTTTTCCTTCTCTTCCCGTCTGTGTGGATAGTAGAAATGGTGTGTTTTATGCGTTTGCGTACGTTTGTGTGGACAGTAGATATGGTGTGTTTTATGCGTTCGCGTACGTTTGTGTGGATAGTAGATATGGTGTGTTTTTTTCCTTCTCTTTCCGTCTGTGTGGATAGTATAGAATATATGAAGTGAGTGTAAGGGATGTTTTCGTTCACGTCCGTGCTTCAAATATATAAGGAGGAGCGGCCGTCAGTCTGGCTACCCAGCGTTGACTAGTCAACAACTATCATAATGAATGTGTTTAACCAGTTAAAAGACAGTTGGTACTGGATGGTGGATGGAGCCTATGTGGTAGAAACACTTCAACAGGAATGGAGGTTCCCGGGCAGTCTAGACTTTGCGTACAGTCTGAAAGTAGCCAGGGATCTAATGAAAAGGATGTTAGAAGAGGAAGTAGAGATGTTAAGAGATTTCATCCAACCTAAATATGTGAGAGTGGGCATCTTGAAGCAGGCCCTTGATGTTGTCATCGAAGTCAGGTGCTTTTTGGAAGAGATATTCAATTTGACAGAGTGGTCTTTTGTCAAATGGGGCTTAGACCAATTAAAGAAAGCAGAAGACATTATCTAAAAGGTAATGAAAGAAGAAGTGAAGAAGATTAAAGATATCTGGGCAAAAGAGAGAAAGGACAAGAAAACAAAAAGAAGAAAGAGGAATTTAACAACAACTGGATGAAGGTGCAGGAAAAATTTAGAGCAATGGGACATCAGGACTGGATAGCAGACGAAGAAAAGAAGAAGAAGAAGAAGAAGAAGAAGAAGAAGAAGAAGAAGAAGAAGAAGAAGAAGAAGAAGAAAGGAATTATTGGAAAAATGAAGAGCTGGTGGAAGAACTGGAGAAAATGGAAGAAGAAGAAGAACCCAAAGGCACTTTTCAGAGCCACTTCATATGTCTCGAAAAGATTTATTCTTTCTTGCCTAAATTTGTTTTTAGTCTGTTGTATAATTTAGGTGTGATAGATTGATGTTCATCAATCTTTGGTTTTCTTGTATATGTCTATTTCTCACCCATGCGACAGAGGAATCTAGCTGTTTTGTAAACCTTACTTTTCGTATCTCAGTCTAGTCATCTCAGACCAGTCATCTCAGTCAAGGTGTCCACGCGCTCAGAACTACTTTTGAAAACAGAAACCCTTGTTGTCTTCTGCTGTACCTGATGCAGTTATTCTAAAATCAAACAACAACAACAACAACAAATATATAATAAAAACATAGTAACATAAGGTCAATCCATCTTTGAGAACACACCATACAAAAACATTTCGAGAGAGACAAAGACACAAACGCACACGATGTGGAGCTTTTTAGTATTATGCTAGTTCGTTCCACACAGCATGGTCAATTTTATCCTATATGCAGGCCTAAGCTCGGTACATTTTCAGGTCAGCGTCATTAAATGTAGCTATAGCTACCTAACTAGTTTTAAATACTTGGTGTGAACAAATTATATACTGTTAGCTACGTTTATTGACGCTAACCTGGAAATTGACTGTGCTAGAGATAGGATCAAATTCTCAATGCTGTGTGAAATGAACTATGACAGAAAACACTGATCCATGCACATAGTCTATAGACCTATACACTTCATAGCCTCCCAACTCTCTTAACAACTTCAGATAACTTAGTAACAGCCAGAAATGTGTTATGTCAAACATGCTTTATTCTGTTTTTGCTAAGCATCTTCATTGCGCCCCAGCTGAATCAAAAATATACCTACAATATTTAATGACAAATAAAGCACTTACCAGCCAGAAGGAATCATTTGTCCGTTTTCACATTAATCCATAAGCAAATTTCACTGTAGCACTTGCCATATTTCCAAGACAGAAAAATAAATTTTCAAAGAATCCGTGAACTTGAAAGTTTAGCACATGGTTATCCGCTGGGGTCCGTATTTGGAGGGTCTTTTATACACGGAGGTACTTTTACAATCAATATTAATTACAACACAAGTATGTCACAAACAGTTTCACCTCCTCTAAAGAAAAGGAGAGTTATATATGATAGTGACACGGATCTCTAATTACCCGTGAATAACCCAAGCACGGACACTCATGCTACATGTATTTACACTACAACAGAGCTGTGGGCCGAGTACAGTTTCATTATGTACAATATAATTTTCTAAATTGGAACTAATGAAAATGAAACATTTTCTTGTAATAAATATTAACTATTTATTGTTAATTTCATATAACATCCATATATTAAATGTGATAATACCTAAAAACTATGCAACGTTTAATGTTGTTATTTTGTTTTGACTCACGCATAAAAACTGTGTACTTCGGATGACACGTCATGCCACAGTCCTCATTAACATATTTGTATTAATGCACCGCATGTAAACATTTGCGCGTGAACTATATTGCACAAGTGAGGAGTTCCTTCTTACCGTAAAGGATAATATTGAGTGAGAAAAATAATCTACGTTGGGATTTGGACCGAGACTAGGAAATCCCAGTCGCGGGGTTACATTATATTTCTCCCCACTCGGCTAGCCTCGTGGGGAGACAAATAATGTAACCCCTTGTCTGGGATTTCCTTGTCTCGGTCCAAACCCTAACATAGATTCTACATATCTCTAACCATGTTTCTATGTCTCTGTCTCTATTGTGTTTGTCCCTACCTAGGGTAGCCGCGCGTATTCAGGTCAGCCACTTCCAGCAATGTTGCCAGTACCGTGACGTCATCCCACCTATTCCATTCCTATTGTCGCTATACAAACCCAATATTTTTTGTCGCTACACAGACCCAGGGAGGTCTTGTAATGTATTTTCCCATTGTCGCTATAAATCTTGTCGCTAAATACAGGCCCGGTGGGTGCGTGGGTGGGTCTGTAATGTATTTTCCCATTGTCGCTATATCGCCCCCCCCCTTCACTACTGTTGTCACTTTATACAGACCACATTTTTTTACAAAGATAAATTACGTATTTTTATTTCATTAAATTAAGAAGAAAATTTTAAATAATTGTATGGTGCTCAGTATAAAATAGTTTGTAAATAGTTCTCGCAAGTGTTCATTTTGTGAGAAAATGTAAAAGATCTGACCAAATATAATGATTTTCAAAGTTAAACAGGCGACTGGAAAGGCCAGCAACACTCATTTTCATTTAAAGTGTATGTTTGCTCAAAGAATGACATATGCAGAATCCATATATTCTTCAAGAAATATATTCTCGGACATACAATGGTACCGATTAGTAATCAACTGTGTACAGCTTTGAAAACGGCCAATTAGATACCATACAGCAGGCTTTGTATGGAGCTTTTAAAGAGACAGTACACAGGACCTATTTGACTCTGATCGGATGTCAGTAGCAATATGCGACGTCGTGGCTACAAGAAACGTTAATTACATTTAGATGCAGGAATAGAACTGTATTTTAGGCAGATATCAAACCTCTGAAGAAAATTGTGAATAAAAATGACTAAAAATTATTAGATATGTAGACTTTTTGAGCTTTTATATGTATTTTTATATGCATCTCTACAATTGCTGTAAATATGTACAAATTTTGTTCTTTTTATTTTTTTGTTCTATTACTTGAATTACAAATAGTGCATGACCGCTCCGGTGACCTAATGGTTAGAGGGTCCGATTCGGATGCGTGAGGTCGCGGTTTCGAACCCCGGCAGAGTCAGACCAAAGACTAATAAAAATGGTACTAACAGCTGCCTCGCTAGGCGCTAAGCATTAAGAGGATAGTGTTAGGACCGGTCGGCTTGGTGTGACTAGATGGGACATCATACTACATGTCTTCAGCATGATGCCCCAGTGCTAGACATCACAATAAACTGCCACACTGCACTGCAGACATCATTTTATCTCTTGCTGAATTGGTTGCATCAGTTTTCTCAATTAATACTAAATTCTGTGTACGTACGTTTTCTAGTTTATCTATACGTGTCCTAATTTAGTTTAGTTTGGTTTAGTAGAACATCTATATAAGGTAGAACTCTTTCCATTCTAACGTGTATTTTTAATCTAGTCATCTGATATTTTATTATCATTAGTAATTTCTATAACTCTGATTTAAGTATATCAAGTGTTTCAGAGAATGCTAAAGTCTTCTCATCAAAGTCATTTATTAATTTCGTTTCTTTCTTTTGTTATGTTTTGATCAATGTCATCAATTCTCTTTAATCGTCAACCTTTTTATCTAATTCACCAATGATTTCTTGCACCACACCAATATTTATAGCAAGTACTTTATCTGTGCATAGTTTACTCTGTTAGAACGTTCTCTATTCCAACATACAGCTCATTTATATGAGAGTCACTAAGTCACGTTCTTTTCATTTTTAATTCTTTTTATAAAATCTGAACTGGATCAATCAAAATTGTTTTTACAGGTATAGACATACTTTCACTCGCATTAATCGTGTTCTTTAATTCCTCTATGTTGTTATTGACTTTTTTCAAAGTCATTCTTCTTTTGTAATCGTGAAATACTACTATTGACAGCTGTCTGCCTGTCTTTCAATGTTTCAAACCATCTTTAAAATCCTCAACTAATATTTTAATATCTTTTTCATTCGATTTCCTCTTCTCGTTTAATTCTTTTTGCAATTGTAGTGTATTATAATTTACTCGAAACTTCTTTACTTCTTCCAAGTCACTATTTAAGGCTTTGCTCCGCAGGCTGTAATAACTGTTGCATGCTTTCTACATGTTCATGTTTGCTTCCGCCATGAACGCTCGTAAAGCTTGTAAAGCAGTTGATAAAATTCTTTAACTTCTAAGCATGGACAGCTGAAATCTCTTTTCTTGTTATCATCTATTTATATTTACAATTCTGTGACCTTAGTACATTTCTCTGTCATACTCTGATCAACAGATGGAAATGTGATATTAACTTAATATCTTCAAACTTATCCATAAAGTCTTTATTAATTGAGTGACAACACGTGTTTTGCTGAAAGAAAAAGCTTCCTTAACTGCATCAGAGTTATCTAATGGATCTGATGAATTTGTAATTTGATTGTTGTTCAAGTTTAAGTGATTGTTCAGAGAATGACTTAGTAGTTCTTGGACTCTTCCATCTTTCTCTATAGATTCAATCCCAAAATTCATAGCACCTCTTAAATATACTTCTATCATTTATTTAAGAAGCCAGTTAATTTGCTTGAAATATACTGAATATTCTTGTCATTAGCATACCATTAAAATCTTTTTATGCTTCATCTTTATTGTCAAAAATGGAAGAAATATTATCATTAGGTGAAAAGGTGAAGACGGTTGTATAAAGAAAACAGCTACAAATCTTGGCCTAACCATAACAAATTCTGCAATACGATTAGCAATGGGTAGCGGAGGTACTGGTGGTGGAAGTGGGGTCGAGGCGGTGAGTACAGCAGCGATAGATAATACATTGATAAATTCCAAGAAATCTTTTGAAAAAATGTTGCTGAATATTTGATACCAAAAACAAGCGGAATCATCAAGCTGGCTTTTTGACATCGGCTGTAAAAAATTATGTCTTTAATAGCTGATTTATCTATTTAAAAAAATAAATAAATCACGCCATCTAGTGAAATAATGGAACTGAAAATAAATACATTATTATTTGTTTCATAATCCATACTAACTAGCATATTAACTGTAGATTTGTCAACAGACATTTCATTACTATAATCATCTGTGATGTCGGTCTCGACTAATTTACCTGGGTTATCAACGTCTGCCACCTGGGTATTTAATCAGTACTCACTCCAATTTTAAACGAATTTATGATTTTTTGTAAACTATTATTATAACCTTCTTTGCAATTTAATTCAAAGTTAGCTTGATCTATAATATTTTTTGTTGGATCAAACGCTGGACATAGGGAAATGATGTCGTGCA
>JAECUM010021999.1:0-57163 GCA_016617855.1 Megalonaias nervosa | reverse complement strand
GAGTGCAGTCTTACAAATCTGAGCGTAGACTTGCAGACGATACCTAAAAAATTTTAATCGAATAACGTTTATTTGAACCGTGACTTGCTCAAAGGACCCTTCCAACAAGAACAACTTCGTTATCACGAGTAAATATAGTATAATACCAAATGAAAAACGAGCCCAGAAATAAAGAGTACATTATGTTATGCTAAACCAGATTGTAAGATTATAAGATTAAGTAAATCTCTAAAGAAGGCGACATTCAAAAAATGCTAGCACCAAACATTATATCAGATTGGGAAGATGCTTATGGTTACAAGAGGCTGTATAAGGTCTCACTGGATAGTTTCGTATTTTGACACCTCCCTTATTTTTAAGGTAGAAGGTATGAACCTAATTATCATAAGCCTAGCATTTATAAATTCACACAGAAGCTAAATCTGTAATGTGGTTTAGATTTACTTTGAGTTAGGCTTGAAAATGGGTTGGCTTGTTTGGTGACTGCCTGTCACAGTTAGACTAGCATTGGAGATCAAATGCGTAACTTGGGCTGCAAATGAATAGCCGACTTGGCTTACGTATTTATGTATGTCTGCTGCAGAGGTAAATATCTAAAAATCGAGATGGTTGAGGGGTGATGAAAAGTATGCTGATTTGTTATAGTACTAGTGAACTTTATTCATGCATAAGGCACATACTGATTCCTTTAGCTGCCTTGTCACAGGAAAATATTCAAAATAGCTCTTTGCTGTCAAAAATGAATGTAAAAAAGGGGTTGGTGGCAGTGTTGGTTCAGTATAAAAGCCACCAGTTGTGTAAGGAATTAACCTGATTGCCGCAGTCAAAATCTCACTTGCATGCTTTCTGCAAAAATCATTAGTTTGTTTTTATTTGTATCTTCAGTGTAAAATTATTCTCATTTTGCTGCAATAGGTCATTGTCTGATGAAAATTCACCAGATAAACTGTCCAGTGAGACCTAAACGCAGCGATACATGATTGTTTGCTAAAGAGAAAGAGAAGCAACCTAATTATTGCGATGTTTTACCTATACACCGGTTTACCATAGGATTGTTTTGTCGGTTGTACTTACCACAGTGCTTTTGCACTGTATCGGTACCTCCTTCGGTAATTTCCCTCAGTAAAGAATGTAATCTTGTAATCTTGTTACGAACTGAATGCTATTAACAGCATGTTTTTGATTTGCGTGACAAAATAATTCAAGAAATTTAAATAAATTTAAACATTACAGATATATAATTATATTAATGATCCCTTCATTACATATTGGACACATGCAAGCGCTGTCGCAAAATGGGATTTGTGAAAGATATTCGGTTTAAATCCAATGTTTTGGGAAACTTTAGGATTAAAAAACAAGAATAAATGTTAGTTTTTTGTTATTTACCAGCGTATATTAATGCGTCCAAGACACGGTCCTTTATATGACTGAGGATAATCATAAGATTGTCAGGAGATTGTTTTCTGTAAGAATTTTATGTAATTTCTCACGTCCACTAAATATTTTCTCATTTGTTGAGTCAGTGTGTTTTATGTTTACTGGCCCTCTCTGAAAAATACAAATACAGCCGATTATATCAATAATATTGATAATAAATTGTAGGCTTTGATTACATCCAATTATTGTTAGCAAGCTCTCAAATGTCAGCACAATGTACTTAACAGGGTTTCAGCTATAGGGCAAGTATAATCATCCACTTTAGTATGTTTTTAGATTGCAACTTACACAACAACTAACATACGCATAGCAGATTCATATGCTATAAGGCAATATCCATTCAATTTTCGATGGGGTTTCGGGAGGGGGAGGGGTTTCGATTTTCTTTTGAGGTGAAATATTTTATTTTCTATTCTCAATATAATTATAATTTTCAAATAATATAATAAATACAATATGGTGTTATTTTGCTATAAATCAGAGCAAGATATTTTTGAAGCTAGTAAAAAAGGAAGTTTTCTTTGAAATAGTGTCAGTCCCCTGTTGCATACCATTAAATTGTTGGTCTCTAATATTATTGCGGTATACCGTAGTACGCATAGCGCGGTACGTTAAGAAATGCACCGTACCCAGCTCTATTCAAAATCATCTTGAACCCACTCTTGTAAATAGAAATCCGTACAAGGACTCAGGCCACAATTAATTTTCCTATCGAGTCTTTACATTTGTTAATCAGTACTAAACTTTTCACTGTGTGACAATCAATACAAATCATATGTTAATGTAAAATACCTTCAAAGATGACTTCACGGTGAAGTTCTTGTCATAAATATACCATCATTAGTAGTATAGTGGGGCACCGTACGGACAATGGAAATTAACATTACAGACACCCCCCCCGGGCTAATATACGGAAATGATTTATACGGACAAAAAATCACCCTGGGCTCATATAAGGACAATGGGAATTTTGTATAGCGACTAGCACACCATGGGTCAATATGACGTCACGGTACTGGACACTTGCAACAATGTAGCAAGTACCGTGACGTCATGCCACCTGTTTCATTTCTATACAAAGTGTTATGCATTTGCGTTCATGTCAGTGGATAGTAGAGTATGTTTTAAATTATTTTAGGCAAGAAAGAATAAATCTTTTCGAGGCAGTGGAGTGGCCCTGAAAAGGGCCTTTGGTTTTTGCTTCTATTGTCTCCAGTTTTCCACCAGCCTCTGAATTTTCCAATGATTCCTTTCTTCGTCTTTTTCTTTTCTTCGTCTGGAATTCAGTCTGGATGTCCCATGTCTCTAAATTTTTTCTGTATTTTCATCCAGTTGATGTTCAGTGTTTCAAAGTCCTCTTTTCTTTTTTGGTTTTCCTTCTCCTTTCTCTCTTTTGTCCAGGTGTCTTTGATTTTCTTTACCTCTTCTTTCATTACTTTTTTCATCCTATCTTCTGCTTTTATTAATTGTTGTAAACCCCACTGGACAAAAGAAAACTCTGACCAATTAAATGTATCTTGCAAGAATCTCCTCACTTGGATGACAAGATTAAGGGCTTCCTTCAATGTCCCCACTCTTACATACTTAAGCTTGATGAATCCTCTTATTTTTTCCACCTCCTCTTCTATCATTCCTGCCACCTGATCCCTGGCTACTTTGAGGCAAGTGACTTGACTGGTCACAAAGTCTTGGCTGCCTGGATAGCTCCATTCTTTTTCAAGCCTTTCCACTACGTAGGCTGCATCCATCATCCAAAAATAACTGTGTCTTAATTCATTGAACAAATTCATTTTTTCTTGAAGTTGTTGACTAGTCAAAGACTGACGAGCGTTCCGCGTTATATACGTCAAGCACGGACGTGAACGAAAACATTCCTTACACTTACTTCACATATTATATACTATCCACACCAACGAACGCGAAAGTATAAAACTCACCATATTTACTATCCACACCAACGAACGAGAAAGCATAAAACATACCATATTTACTATCCTCACCAACGTACGCGAAAGCATAAAACATACCATACCTACTATCCACACCAACGAAAGCGAAGGCATAAAACATACCATATTTACTATCCTCACCAACGAACGAGAATGCATAAAACATACCATATTTACTATCCACACCAACGAACACTATACTATCCACACAAACGAAGGAAGAGAAGAAACACACATACACACACACACACGCACACAACAGAAAAGGAGTGAGTGTTTATAGTCACACTACTCTACATTCAAACAAATTGGCAACTTGAATACTCTCTCTTTTCTAAAGATTTGGTTAGCCCTGAGAAGGGCTTTTTTCTTGGAACTCCAATTGCACCTGGCTAATGGTGGCAACTACCAGGTCTGGCCCCACAGACGCAACGTCGGCTCCAGTCCTGCTCCCAACTGATCCGTGTAGTTGGGAGCGCAGAGGGAGCTTGACTGGCTTCATTATTCCAGTCTTCAGTCTGAGGGATAGTGAGCACTTGTTCCCTCCTTCTTCTATTCCACACTTTGGGATGATGTTGCTGAAGCTGCGGCTCCCACTCTTGCCGCTGTCTCTCGAACTCCTCCCATGCCACCTCCTGCCAACTGTCAACTTGAGGGACAGCGGCTCTCGGTCGTTGTGGTGCTGGTAGTGACTGCGGTGTTGGTAGTGGCTGTGTAGGCGTCTTCACGTCAGGTTTGACCTCACAGACAAGTCTTATCATGAGATGAAGTAGGATCCCTCTCTTCTTTTCTTCTTCTTCCTTCTTCTTTTTTTCCTCCTCTTCTTTTAACCTGGCTTCCTCCTGTGCCGCCTCCATAGCCAACTCATCTAGAAGGCGCCTAGCATGCTCCAGGTGTATCTGGAGTTCCAACAGTTTTTGTAGTCTGCTCATCTTTTTCTAAGTTGACTACTCAACAATGGTAGCCAGACTGACGAGTGCTCTGCTTTATATTCCTGGGGCACGAACGTGAAGGAAAACATCCCTAACACCAAAACTTACCATCACATCAAACGTGCGGACCTAAAAGAAACACTCACGTTGACTTTTTTACTTACAAACACAGACATGCACGATTCGACAAGACAGAGAAAACCAAGGGTGAATTTTTTTACTGATGAAAGAAACGAAGTGCTTATAGACACACTTCTATCTTTTTTAAAGACACAAACACATAAATTTCTTTTGGCAATTGAATTAGTATGTCTTTTCTACAGTATTGGGGTAGCCCTGAAAAGGGCTGTTTTTTGTTAATGGGGAGTGATGACAATCTTTTTTTACTGTCTAAGATTGCGTCACCGTCTGGCAGCAGGCTTTCCTATACGATACGGTCTGCTTCTGCGGAAAGAGAAGGAGAACTCTTTGGTGTCCACACGGCAGTCCACAAAACCTCTGTCTGGTTCTTGCTGCTGCTGCTGTTGTTGCTGCTGTTGTTCATGCTGTTCTCTCTGTTTCTGAAGTCTGTACTTCTATGTCCATTCTTCTTGTTCTTTTTTTATTTCCTCTCTGAAAACCTCTTTTACTAGGTCTTTGGCTATGGTTAGCATCCTGACATTCTCTATCTCTTCAGGCTTCGGAATCAGGTTTAGCCTGACACGATGTAAATTGACGTAAGCTTCGTTCAGCTTGGCTAGTCTGGAAGGCATCTTCATAGGTTGACGAGTCAACAGTGGATGACCAGACTGGAGACCAACCCGCTTTATATGGTTCAAACGCGGACGCGATAGAAAACATCCCTACTAGGGTTTTTTGTCTGGGTCGGAACGCTATGATAGCAAATGTCATGGTGAGGATAGAAAAGTCAAAGAGCATATATTCACAGTCTTTTTTTTTTTTGAAAACAAACAACAGACACATTATTTTCAAAACACAACATTTTTTTTATTCAACTAACAACTAACAATTAACAAGTAACAATAATAATATCAAACAAATTATTTTTGACAATGCTGACAACGTTGTGAAATCATGTGAGATTTCCATTGATGGAAGTCATGACGCCATTGATGTACACTACGTTTCCTAGCTAAAGACAAAAGATAGCTACAATAGTCACAAAACCATCGATCTACTCTCTCATCGTTTCTAGAAGAGTGACGATCAAAATAAGTCCCTAAATGTTCTAAAGGATATCCAAGACTGCGTTGATGAAGAAAATACACACAATATTGTCCACACACCATGGAATCTGTGCCTTGTAATTTCACGTTATTGAATCGTGTCGTCTGGGCATTTCTTCTCATAAAGTCAATGATATCGTCTTCCAAGGGGGTAATCCATACGAATCAAAATATTCCACGCAATCCTCTTGAGGGAAGTAGACGGCAACCCAGTGAGTTCCTGGGAGATGACTTTCGTCCGTGTTGATGACATAAGCTTGATGGTCTTGAGGTTTGCGATGAGGTAGTTCATCTTTAGCGCATACGACAGGATTCCAAGAAGCAGTATACGAACTATTGTTCAAAAGGTAATAAAGTTCCCAGGTATCCATTTTTTTGTTGTGTTGTTTTGTTTTGTTTTCTCACAGGTAATGATAAGTCATCAATTCAATTCCGACTTTTTGTTTGAAACGCTCTGTCACGTAGCCGTTTCATCGCCTTGTCTCCCAACTCTGGGCTAAGAGAGATTAGATGCGATAGATTTCTAGAGTAAACAATGGTGGGCAGGAATGATCATGCAAGCCTTTATACCACTCATGCAGCACTGCTTCTTCTGAGATGAGACTCCAAGCGTCGTCCAATTTTTCTTCTTGACTCATCATCATACATTTATCGTGTTGAATTTGACTGGGATGATCGTTTTGACATCCATAACAATATTTCTTGGTCAATTCCGTAATTTTATCCGCCAGATGTTTAGCAAAACAGGACACTAAATGTTGTTCTTGTTCTGGCCATCTGGACTTGACTACTACCTCGTCCTCTTTGTCTTGGTCTTGGGGTTCTGTTTTCACGCTATCCTCCCATTCCATGTCCAAAAATTCTCTATCGTTCAATGAGGGACAGGAGTCTTCCATAGTTTCTAACAGTCTAGAATGACTTCTCTCAAACTGTTGATTTCGATGGTATTATCGAATTCGGCATACAAGATGACGTTGACCGTCTCGGTGACAGCTTCTGCAAACTGAAGTTCCACACGCAGTTGACCGGATTTTATAGGGTGGAAATGTCCCTCGTCGCTGCCTTGGTCTGGAGTGAAATCAAAGGCCCACAAAGTGTAACCTCCTACATAATCTTCGTACGAAATACCGTGACTGGTGTTGGTTCCTATTTGTCCGGTAGCTTCGTACAGGGACAAGTACGATCTCAAGTAATTTTTCTGGGTAAAGTTAGGTTCGAAGGGTCTGGTACACAAAGTCTTGCCATCGCGACTGACTTCGATCTTGGACACTTTGTGGTGCTTAAACTGGAAAGAATTTTGATCGTTGCTGACGATACCAACGATTAACCGTTTGGGTAACTGTCCTTGGAACAGAAGATCTTTGATCTTGGATCGGAGTCCAGCAGCAATGGTGAACGTTTTCACTTCTACGCGTCGTATCGGATACTTGGCGGTCGATCTGCTCAATGTGTGACTGATGTCGTTTCCCACTTTAGGTAACACTTCTACGCTGCGCACGTAAAGTCTGGCTTCTTGGATGATGGTTTTGTACTCGTTGGCATGAGTCATCAAATGGAAAGCGACACTGCTACGATTGAGTCTCAGGCGAATATCCACTCCGTTCAGCAAATACTTTTCTTGCAACCACATGTCCAAATGCAAACGATCCATCAGTTCTAAATTACGACCTTGCAGGATTTTCCTTCGACGGTCGTTAAAGCCCACATTGTGAGGATCGTCATCGATTGTCAGGGCTCTGTCGTTAAACATGTTCTCACCTGCGGTGTCAGGTTTCCAAACTACGCAAGCATCCAGATGAGTGTTCTTGGTCTCTGTTCCGTACGTCAAGAGATTTTCCAGGTACGCACGGTCAGGGTAAGTATCCATGCTACTGCTGACCGGTTTGTTATTCAAGTACAATCCACTTCGCTGAACAAGGAATGCATGAAATTGTTGACGGGAGCTACTCTAGCATCGTCTCCCGGATTGGTGTTGTCTGTTTATATCACTTTCAGTTTCAGATAGAAGTAACTGCTATTCAGATCCATGTAATCATCGGGTTGTCCTTTGATTTCAAACTCGATGGAAGCTGAATCCGTCAAAGAGGAGAAGGGATGAAATTCGACCCATTGGGATTCTTGCATTGTCATCATGGTGGTTGGCATGTCAAACAGATCCAGTTCCGACTTGGAACAAGCACAAGACTCTCGGTGCATCATTTTCTCTGATTTAATAATCAAAAACGTGTAACTCTCGGACAGTTTTCTTTTCTTAGTCTTTCTAGCTCTAGGGTTGTGAAGTCCTCTGAAGTGGTGTTTTCGTCGTGTTTTTCTGCCTTGTCCTTGCCGTGGCGTAAGGGAAGCAGGAATGTCTGACTCGGCATCGCCCAGGGCATTTTCAGGAGTTTCTCGCCGGCCCAAAATGTCTTTACCCGTTTGAAGCAAGACGTTTTTGTCTGCTCTCAAGAAAGCTTCTTTGGGGTTTTGTTTGTCAATGATGACATTTTGGAGAAATTCTTTGCCGTGCGTCAACGCAGCATCTTTCAAGGCGTGCAATCTTCGTGTCACCATCGGTTTCAAAACGGGAGCCACCGAACGAATGGAATATTTTGTCCCAGATCTCCTTTTACAGTAATGTTGACAGTGTCGAAATAAGACTTACTGACGGGCAGATAGTGAGGATGTACAAATTCGCGGTGAACGTGATAGGTCTTTCCACCTTCCTCGTCAGCAACCGTGGCAGAATCCACTTTGAAAGGAATGACGCGCAGTAACGGTACGGAGGTGTGTCCCACCACGTTGTACTCCGCCACATCGGAGTACACAAAAATCAAATTCAGTCCTTGGTTCATTTCTACAGGGAATCTAAAATATTTCGCAAAATCCGAGTTACCGGTCACGGCTGGTATTTCGCTTGCAATCTTGATCAACTTAGGGTCTCCACCCAAAATGTCATACAATTCAGGGCAAAATGTAATAGCCAATACTTTGTCCTCTGAAAATTTCATCATTAGGCGACGAGCTATTTTGTGGTAATCGATCGTGACACTTTTTCTGGTTTTCTCCAAGGCTTTACCAAACACGTTATTGAACCTTTCAGCAATAGCGTTCACCAAATGTTGACCACTAAAATAATAGCCTGAGAGAATTTTCAACCGATAAGTGGTTCGTTTTGTTTTGGGTCTTGTGATTTCATAGAGTCAGCTGGACTGCTACGTTCATCCAAGTCTTGTTGCACTTGTTCGTCATGAACTTTTACCGTAAAAGTGTTTTGATTTTCGATGATGTTTTTGATTTGTGTAGGGTAAATTATTTCCACTAAAGCTACTTCCCAACGGGCTTCGTGACTTCTGTGACACGTCGTTTTCCCACTTTTCGGGCTCTTCGATCGAGAATGCTTTCGATCTCGTACACGTCTTCTTTTTTGGTCACACGTTGTAACTCGGGCAAGTAAAACGTTCCTTTTAACACTTCCCCGTTCATGTCTTCCAATTTATAGACGGGAGGATAACGGCCACGCACACGTTCGGTGACACGAAAAAATTCGGTAGTCCAGTTGGGTAAGTAACCTTGGTCGAAAGTGCGTTTGGTTTTGCCAATGCGTACCCAATCTCCCGATACAAACACTCCACCTTTCTTGAGGACAGTCACTGTTGGGGAATTAGGAAACAGGCGCTCGAAGACGGTCACTTCGTTGTCAGGAGTCACTTCTTTGGGGGGCACGCCCAATGCTCCGATGGTAAGATTGGTTGTACGATTGGACGAGGTGTGGCAACACGTCGATGTACTTGAGAGTGGGTTGATGCGTAAAATATTTCCACATGTTTTCTTTCAAGGTGCGTTGAAAACGTTCCACGATTCTGCCTTTGGTTTCGGTATTCTCGGTGGTGAAAAATTGTGTGTCACGTTTCTTCAATTCTTTTTGGAAAGCTTGGTTCAGAAATTCGGTGCCTTTGTCAATTTGCCATCGAAAACGGTGTCGCCCACTTTGTTTCAACACCAGTTTGAGGGCTCGCACTTACTCACTGCTCGATTTGGAAGTCAATGGCACGACCCAAGCAAATTTGGAAAAGACGTCGATGACACAAAACAAATATTTCTAACCACGATTGTAGGTGGCTAAATGAGAGACATCGGCTAAATCGGCTTGCCATTGATAATCGATGCCCTCCACTCGTGTGCGACTTCTGGAAAATTTTCGTCTAATGGGTTTGTGTAAGGTGTACGTGGCTTGTTCTTGTAACCAGCGTTGCACTTGAGGTAAACGAACACTTTTCAGTCGAGTTTTGGCAGCACGATACAATTTCTGAACTCCTCCGTAACCTGCAGGATGGGATGGATCGTAGTAAATGCAGGCTAACACCTACTCCATTTTTTAATAAGTGATCCACCCTTCACTGATGCTCCTCTTTTCTTCGTGTGGTATTTTCTTGGATTGTAATGCTTTACGTGTCCGACGAGCGATAGGCATCGAGGAGGAAGATGTCTGAACTGGGGTAATCAGTTCTTGTTTCACTTCTGGTTTCCCTTCTTTCTTTTTCTCTTCTGAGGAAGAAGGGGTAGGCATCATCTTTTTAATCCAACCAATTCTGGATTTAGGTGGTGTTGTTAACTTGCGTACTTATTCAGGTGGAGTTTGAAGCTCTTCTTCTTCTTCTGTCTTGATCACTGGGACTAGTGGTGGTGGACTTTCTGTCTTTATTACTGGGGCTAGTGGTGGTGGTGGTAGTGATGGACTTTTCATCAAGGTCTTAAAATCTTTCAGAGTGGGTTGAGCTGTTTCGTCTAAATCTTTCTGGTGACAGAGTTGCAGTCGTTGCAACAATTGACCGTACCGTTGAGATTTTTCCGTTTCTGACAAATCGCTACGATCCATCAATGATTGCAATTCGTGTTGTAACTGGGACATCTCGGTCAAATGAGGATTGGAAGGTAAATGCGGGGTTCGTTGTTCTTGCCAACGATGGTATTCCATCCATACTTTGTAAGGTACTAAAGCCAGTTTTCGTCCTTCCATTGGATTTCAAGGATCACGTCTGAGATCTTTTGACTCCAATGGGCCCTTTTATCTTCTTAGACCTTTTTATCTTCATCCTCCCAGGATGTTTCCCAATAGTCCTTTCAGCAAGGGTCCTCCTGTTGTTCCCATTACTCCTTTCAGTAATGGTCCTCCTATTGTTCCCATTATTACTTTCAGTAACATGGGCAAAAAGGGCAAAATTCCTCCGCGTTGCACCAACATCTTTTTCTTTTGACCAATGGGTATTTTCTTTTGGACTATTTGGCAAAGAACGTGTCGATGTTTGGCTAAGCATTCTTTCTGGTGTTTAAACAAAGATATTGTGCTTTTCAAGACATTCAGACAACATTCGCACACGGTATCGATGACGTCTTTGGAGGCAGTTTGAATGAGTTTTTTCGCGTGGGTGGAGGAGCTTTGGACAGGACGGACAACATGTCCCAATGTTTGGCTAAACGAGGTGGCAGTCCTTTCCTTTTCTTTCCTTTGGGGGTAGAAGAAGAATGTCTCTTTTGGGGTGACATCTTTCTCGGTTGGTGCATTGGTTCCGTGGCACACAGCAGAAAATACACTAAGTTCGATGACTTGTCAGACGGTCTTTCATCCTTTTTTTGGGGGACTATCGCTTCGTCATAAATGTGACGATGTGTTTTCCAAAATCGCCAAAGAATCCTCCTCTTTGGTGACTCCTCTTTTTCTTTGGACGAGTGTGTCTTTTCTGGGGGTGACGTCTATGTTTGGCTAAGCGTTTTTTCGGATAACGAAACTGTCTTTTTCTTTTTCCTTTCTGGACAGGAGAAGGACAATGAGGAGACATCTTTTGGTACACAAAATACACTGAAGTCCATGACTCGACATGCATCCTTTTATCTTATTGTTTCTTTAGGAACTTGTTCTCTAACTTTGTGGCGACATTATCTACTAACTTATCCATATTAATGTAAAATCCTCCCCTTTGGTGGCTTCTCCTTTTTTCTTTGGACAGTGTGTCTTTTCAGAGGGTGACGTCGATGTTTGACTAAGCGCTTTTTAGGATGACGTGACTGTCTTTTTCGTTTTCCTTTTCCTTTTTGGACCGAAGAAGGAACATGATGGTAACGGTGTGTACTTCTTGGAGGGGACATCTTTGGGCGTTTAACAGCACAAAAACACTGATCCGTATTGTTTGCCTCAGGTCTTTTTATACTGGAATGCGTCGCCACTGATTGTCTTTACGTCGTATCATCTTGATGACAGGCAACACACGTCGTGGAAGAGGTCACAACGGACTAAATCGGGACAGTTCTTGCTTGGACAAATCCAGTAAATTCTGTAACACACCCGTTCTCTCTTGGTCTTTGATTTTGGGTGCAGGTACTTTGTGAGCAGCGGCCACTGCCGCTAAAGAGGAAGAGGGTGTCCACGCTGGAGGAGAAGTTTTTGGAGACGCTCTCTTGTGGGTAGAAGCTGTTTTCTGTGGACTTTTCTTTTTCTTTTTCTGAGGCTGTGACCTGGTCTTGACACCGTTGCTCTTTTTCTTTTTCTTCTGGGTACGTTTGGGCGTGGCTTTTTTTCTTGGGGACGACTTGGGAAGCTATAGGATCCCATTTTAAGAGGGAACGAATGATGACACATCCTAGAGAACCACTACCTCCAGGTTTCAAAATAATTTGCTTTTTGGTTTGAGTGTCAATGCGAGGATCGGCTAGCTGCGTCAAGGTGACTTTGTTTCTCTCACAAAAAATGTTTGGTTTGATGTGGAATCTGAATGATGCCTTGCAGTAATTGACGTGCTGTCACCGTAAACCATAGTAAGACTTCTTTGAGACTAGCTTCTAAGACACGAGCACGTATTTGTGGATTTTTTTCGCGATTGATACCGTACAAAGCACGAATCAATTTGATGGGAAGATGAGACTGAAGGGACGTCATGTTGACGCTGTGTGAGGGAGACCCCAAGTGCCCGAGGTTTTTATAGACTTTTTTTGGTGATTGTGATTAAGTCGATGAAGGGGACGTGTACACGACAAGCCCTCCGTCTTGGCACCAGTGGTGAAACAGATGGGTACGAAATCGCAAATAATCGGGAGTGGTGGGTTTTAAATCCACGAGTAAATAGGCGTGTGGGGTTTGAGTGGCATCGTCGTACGCATGAGTCAGCCAAGGCGTTCCTAACTGTTTGGCTAAGACTTGTACTTGAGATTTATCTCTAGGGCATTTAAACAACACCACGTAATGAGCATTGAGACTGATGGTACGATGGGCTTTACGTTGTTGAAACAAATTTTGGGTGCTGTAAATGACACTGGCATTACGATGATGCCCTTTGCGCGTAAACCAGAGTTTAATTTCTTCTTCGTCTTCTCCTAACATGTCGTCAAAAATAATCAAATGAGTTTGACTAGGGTCAGACACGATCCCGTCGTCCTCGCCAGGAATGCCTTCCACAAAGACGATGGAATCGCCTTGACTTTCTCGCAGAAGGCTGTACGCCGATTACCACTCCTTGTAACACCACACGATTCATTGAGGTGGACGATCGATCAAATAATGTTTATGTTCGATCAAACGTTTGACAAATTCGGTTTTGCCTGAACCGCTAGGTCCGGCAATGAGCATGTTAAAGGGATGACGAAGATACAAGGCCTCCCAACTAGGCCGATCTACGTGTTTGTCAATGACTTTGACAGTGGAGGAAGAGGGAGCAGAGACAGTAGAGGTAGCCATAATAGTAGTAGTGTAAGAAATGCTACTTTTGACAAGAAGACAGACAAGACAAGAGTTTTTATACTTTTTTTCAGGACACGTTTATTGTCATCTTTAATTGTGAACAACACGAAAGACAAAAATACATAAAAGCCAAATGGTTAAGTACATGAATAAAAGACACATCAAAACGATCATAGTGGAATATAAATAAGTCTCAGTACAACATTTGTGGTTTTCAAGAGATGAAATCGTAGGGCTAGTGTCTAATGTTCTTAGAGTCTCTACACTCCTTGGCACAGTCACACAAGAGTCCTCCCGGAATGGTCTTTCGGGGATGTCGATAACGGTCCTGTCCTGAAGAGATTGGTTTTCCTCGGTCACGACTTCTTCTTCTGGCACTGTCACTAACATTGGTTTAAAAGTTACTTTTTTCACTGAACGTTTTAATTTTTTAGGATTACAAATCTTGGGCATAGTGTGCCACTTCTTTTGTCCAAGCCTCAAAGCCCCAACGTTTCCAGTCACGTACATCTTTCCAGTGAGGGTGTAAGTCACAAGCTACACACACGTCGTCGTACACATCTTCAGTGCCTAAAAGTTGACGAATCTTGTTTTCCCGTAGAGGCTGAGAAGTATCAAGATGAAAGCGCAAAGCTTTGAGCAGAATGAGTCTCTCATGTACATTTAAAGGAACAACTTTCATGCTTTTTGGAGTGGTATGTACTGTTCGTAGAGTCCACAAGGAATCGGCTGGTAAACGAAATCCCAGAAAGCAAGTCACTAAGACACACACTACACGTCGACCCCAATTCAATGGACACGGTTCTCGTAATAGACGATCGTAACCCTCTACCGTTTGAATAGTGTCATTGATTTCCTTCCACGGAATCTGTTGTATCACGAATGATAAAGGTCGTGGCATGGTAGTCCGTTTTTATACTCTCTTTGGTGTAAGGTAATAAGTGTACTTTTTGAACGGCCTCCATTTTATTTTAATACCGTACCAAAAAGGTTTAGTCACTAACTCACACACCACACGTCGCACAGAAGTTTCCTCTTGAACTAGAAAGAATTGTTCTTGTAAAGATTTGTTGTAATCCTCTAACTCGTCCATTGGAACTCGGTGTGTTGGGATCACCTTGTAAGTTGAATGAGTGGCATCCAAACATTTATGAATTTCACGCGATTCATCAATGTTTGACCACTGGAACACTTTTATCAGAATCAGTCCTCTTATAGCATTTAGATGCCAGTGGTTCAAACATCGGTGACGTAACGGATGCAATGGTTCTTTGCGTTTCACTTGTATTTTGACGATCTCGTGGTAAATGCGTTCTCTCAATTCCACAGGCAAACCACGAATGTTCTCTTGTAAAGTATCTATAACCATGTCAGTCAAACACTTCTCCTAGAGCGAAAGTAATGGAGAAAGTGAGTAATTTCTGACCACTGCCATTCCAGGAATCGGTCAAGAATGTCAATAAAATCTTCAAATGTAAATGGTCTAAAGCGGAATATTAGGAAGAACGCACCCTTGATCCAGAGAAATCTGACTTGTTTGTTGACTTCTGTCAATTTCCTCTTGTGAATTTCTCGACATAAAAGTTCTGCAGTCACAAATTGAGATTTGGCTCTGGCAAGTCCCAGCCACATTTCCTTGTAGATCTTCTCTTGCAATTCGTTTGGTAATCTTTGAAGATTATATTTTACATGAGGTTTAAATACTTGTCTAGGGGTTGTCCAACGTTTGACTCCTAACCACGTAGCTGGTTTCTTACACGACATGGTATGCCCACTTCAATGACGAGGTCCCACTAAAGGTAGGTAGTGACAATCCGGAGACCATCGAGCATGTTCCAGGTAAGCGCAATCTTTCTTCTCCCACTCGTGAAGTGACACACCACAACTGAAGCACTTGACTTTATCCCCTTCGCCCAAGTAGATAAATCCAGCTCTAGCTAATTCTTCGGGGGTAGGTCCTCCCAGATATTTTGGCCATTTTCCTCGGAAGGTTTGGAATCGACTTTCATAGTCGCAGTATTCAGGCAAACGCACAGGGAACGAATATTCGTCTTTCACAGGTTCATTTCGATGAGGGTACGGTGAAATATGTAGGAGTGTGCTCAGTTTTACATGACATCTGTAGGGTGGTAACCGCATGGTTACATAATGATGACATCCACCATGAAAACCAGTAAAGTGAAAAGGTGTACGATAACGAGTGGCATCGCTTTCGCATCCGTCAGGTTTTACACGCATAGCATCAATTTCCATGGTAGGTATGGTAGTAGTAGTTATAGCAAAGTTCCCATCATGTGGCACTTAATAGCTAAGGTCATAGCGTACGGCATCCCTGCCATCGCAAGGCACAGCATCACTCTCGAATTTGCTCTTGCTTGATACTTGGTGTTTGAAAGGATTCATCTTTCTCGCTTGGCAATGGTAGTGATAATAAACTATCGGTCTTGGACGTTGTCCCTTTTTATACTACCCGTAATGAAGTCTCGAGTTTGTACATCGTTCCTTTTTCATGACCAGTTTTGGAAGTCTTCCTTTTTTTCTTCTTGGACATTGGTACTACCTTCTCTAAGGTACCGTCATGCCTGAACCGTAGTGTGATGGGTGGAAAGACCATAGAAAAGTAAGGACAATGCAGAGACCATTGTGTATGTTCCAGAATAGCTGAATCTTTTTAGATACATCGATCCATACGCAACTTCAGACCACAACTGAAACACTGTACTTCGTATCCCAATCCAGTCTCAGGTCCCAAATAGACAAATCCTGTTCTAGCTAAAACATTCGCAGTAGGTAATCCTTCCTAACCGTGGGTCATTTTTGAAACGTTTCCAATCGACTGGCACAACTGCAATAGTCAGGCAAGAAAACAGGAAAATGGTATGGTTTGAACTTGAAGTTCTCTGTTGGTTTCTCAGTCGATTCTTGCTGTGTCGAAGTCATCCTTCTTGTTGGTGACTATCGTCTTGGAACCATTTTTTTATATGCTGGCCAATATTGTCGTGATCATACGGTAAAGTAAAGTGGTTGGGAAGCCGAACTCGCTTCTGGTACACGATTTGATAGACTTTTTCCAAGGGCCGGCGGACGATTTGGTGCGTGGGTAAACGTACAATCTTGTGCGGTTCGTGGGTGGTCACTTTAAAATTTCCATCCTGTTCAGACTGCAAGGCTTCTCTCAAGACGCCAAAGTTTACCAGTTGACTGGTGCGATAATTGAGAGTCAATCCTTTCACTTTACACTCCGTGTGTACTTCTCCTTGTGGGTCACGGTATTCGTAGCCGTAATTTTTGGGACAGCCACTTGAAAAACTTAGAATCTTGTCGTCGGGATGCTCGTCCGTCCAGGCTTCTAAACGGTCTCCTTCGATGACAGGGTGAGGTTGACCCAGGCGATCGATGTAGATGCAACTGTCCGTGTCAAAATACAGCACACGATCTACTAACAGTTCTAAAGCTTCGTACAGTTTTAAGCGAGCATGGGCTGTCACGTAAGCCGCAATGATGACATTTCCAAATTCGTCGGCTTCTACAAAGTCCAGTTCTTCTTCGTAATTGACTAAGATCAAGTTGTCACGAACGACGTCCACGTGTTTCATGTATTTGGTTTTGTCGTGAATCATCTGGAAGTAGCGGGAAGGTTCTGTCAAATACTATGTGTTGGGTAAACACGGTCGTTGTGCCATTTTGCCCCACAAACAATTTAACATCACTTTGGCAAACGATCGCCTTCTTTCGTTTTTCTCGATGTAGTCTAAAGTGATACCTTCCTGCTCCCAGTATTTTTCTTTGAATTTCGTTTGGTCTTCGGGAGTGCGGCACCAGGAAGGCTAGCCGCTGGCTTCTTGTTTCAGTTTCAAAAACGCATTCACGTAGTCTGCGAAAATGCCTTTCTGAGTCTCGTAACCCTTGTGGTATTTTTCTGTCTTGGGAAAGTGGTAAATTTTGTACACTTCTAACAGTTGGTATCTCAAGTCCAGAGCTTTGAACAATTCCACGCTGACCCACGTTCCTGTCAAGGCGCGTTCTTCCTGAGTGTGCTGACAAGGCTGGTCTTGGTTGCACGTTTCGGCACAAGTACGGCACAAGGGAAACATCAGTTTTCCTTGGCAATGGTGAGGTAAAACGGGATGGTACAAGTACGTGGGAGGCAAGACTTAATATTTGATCAATCCTTCGTATTGTCGAATGTTGTCCAGGTCGATGTGTTACGTCAGCAATTGCGGATGCCCTGCTGCAAAGTGACAGTATTTATACACGTGCGGATACAGCGAACACACGTCCAAGTATTTGATTTCCTCTCCTTTCTCCTCGTCGACTTGGTACAGCAAACAGGAGGCATTCGTCCGTCCTCCGTAGAAACTGTCCCTTGGGTTCAGTGGGTCCACCAGCTTGTAACATTCCACGATGCGCTTAAACTCGGGATCGGTCTTCAAACGGTGATTGTACTCGTGTTCCCACATTTCTACTAGTCGGTATCCTTGCTCTTCTAACTTCAAGCGTCGCTGACAAGTGGTCTGGTACAAGTCTTCCATGGTTCGTTGTAAAAACTGATTTGTCGTCTTACGTTGAGGGTAGCAGATGGGACATCCGTGAAATAAGCACGACTTGGCCACAAATATGACATCGCTTCTTTCCTGAACAGACGTGCGCCTTGGCATTATTGGTACGTATGCCTTGTCCACAAGTAGGGCACAATCTCAACAGCTGACAAACACTTTTCTGCTGTGAACCTTGCGTCTTTAGATGTTGTTGGTAACAAGTTGGACTGACAAACGTGCGCTGACAAGCTGGGCAATGCACTCGTTCTTGTCCTTGTCCAGACAGGGCTTAGAGGCTAAACATCCCTCACATTTCGATCCGCAATGCTTGTGTTGCTCTCGATTGTTATAGCCATAGTCACATTTCTCACAGTAATAACTGTATCCCAGAAATGCAGTGATACTGGTAATACATCGAAATGTTCATCGTGATGATAGACGTGAATGTATTTTCCGTCTTTGAAATTTTGCCTCGAAACAACAGAGGTCCGCGCACTTCTTGAGGGTGCACTTTCAAGGTGTAGCGTGGAGCCAAGACATCTTGCAATTTTTGCATTTCAGGAATTCCACAGGATGTGTCTTTGGAAAGGCCAGCTTGCTATAACAGGAGTTCTGCTTCTCTTCCTTGTTTGGCTCCGCTAGATTTTTGAATAGTTTGCCAGGCTCTTTTCCATTCTGGCGTGTCGTTCTTGTCGGCATACGTTCGTCCCACCACGATGGCACGGGCTAAACACATCTTGTCTTGATAGTTGTTAATTCATATGAGGCTCCTTTTGGTGATGCGAAGATCGTCCACAAATAACACCTTTTTGCGTCCGGTCCCTTGGGGAAGAGAAACGTGGGTCATGAACAGTGTCGCTTTTCCATCGGTGATGTGAAACTTGTCGTTGGATTGCTGCACGTGTTGAATCTTGCCAATGACTTTGGAAGGCGTCAATTCTGATGGACTGCTAAACTCGAGCCAAACGGGGGTCTTCAAACTGTCGTGATGGATGAAAAGTCTCAAGCGATCGTCTTCTTTGGCTTCACATTGCCGTTTCAGTTTGGTTAACAAAGAATCCCACATATCGGTGATGAACCCTTCTTTCTCCAACGGTACGTCGGACTTGAAATCTTTAAACTTCACCGCGTACGTGTAGGCCGTAGTTCTAAATTTTCTGGAGGAGCGTTTTTCAGTCTCTCGAAGGTGGTAGTACTTTTCAGGGTTTACTGGTGGTGATGGATTTTGACTGGGTGTAGACTCTCTGGGCCTAGATTCTGGCTCACTCATCTCATCTTCAAAATCGCTGGCATGAATCTGAGCCAAGACTTCAGCTACTGTGTGAGGCGATAAATCACATTTCTGCCTCTTACTTTCTTCTCCTTTCTTTACGATATGATGCGATCGTTTCATCTTGACAGCAAAAACTCAAATGACAACATTTGAAACGCCATAGACCCCTATATATCCCTGTCAGACTCAGTGCATATATAAAGGGCTGGTGCCTTCCCTCTCAGTATTCATTTCACTCTCAAGCTAACCAGGACGATGGAAGAACCCACACAAATCGATTTTCTGATTAGAGCTTTGCGAGGTGTCATACGAAAGTTTTCTTCAGACAAGCCGACGGACTACTCTCCCTCCTTTCGAGATGAAAGTCAAGATACTTGCTATATCTGTCAGAAGAAAGGGCATTAGGCTACAGAATGTCCAGACCGTCAAAAAAGCAAGACCAGTGTCAGGAGACAAACGTCAAGATACCTGTTATCATTGTCAAGAGAAAGGACATTGGTCTTTAGATTGCCCTAAGAAACAACAGGAGCAAGAGGAGGAAGAAGAAGAGGAGGTGACCTCGGCAAAGGAAGAACCCCGACACGTTCAGAAAGAGAAGACAGAAAAGAAAAGAAGACGAGAAAAAGGTGAGGAAGAAGAGGAGGAAAAACTGTGAAAGTGAAGAAAATCAGAAAACAGAGAGAGTGAAAGAAGAAAAAAGATACAGAAGAAGTCTATGAACTTTTTAAAAGTGTTGTGTTATGTTGTGATCTTGAATTGTAAATATTTGTATCAGAATAGACCAGACTGAAAAAAGTAAGTGTCTCTTGGTTTTGATTGTTTAGAATAATAAGAGTCTACACTCACGCACTCACAACACGTATATCATAGGGTTTAAAAATAAAAGGGTTCTGAGTTTTAATTGATTTTGGCAAAATGAATATTATCTCTTTTCGAAAGTGAGTGGTCCTGAAAAGGACCGTTTTTTTCTTAGAACAAACTTAGGAACGAGAAGCAATTATCTTTAACTGCCTTAAGCCTTTGCCACGGCCAAGGCCTACTTCTGGACTTGCTCCTGTCAATGATTAAGGTAGAAATCACTAGGGGTGGTATCTCCGGTGTAGTAACAGGGTTAGACTGTTTGGCTCGGGAAGGTCTTTTTCTCTTGGGTCGTAATAAAGAAGTCTGATACATTTGTTTCAGGCTTCTTAGCTCGGCCAAAATGTCCAAGAGTACCGTTATCGTTTGAGGTTCACTGTTCTCCTTGTCTCCTAGACCTTATTTCTTTTCTGCTACTTCTTCCTGTCGTTTCCTTCTTGCCTCTTCTTCTTCTCGCTGTTGCTGTTCAAGAAGAAATGATTGTTCTGCCTCTTTCTGCTGCTGTAAAAAATTCTCCAATTCTTCTTTCTGTCTTTGTTTAAAATCCTCGACGTGTGGTAAAGGAGAAGGTGGCGAAGGTACTGGTACCGGAACAAATTCTTGCGAAGAGAGAAAATCTACTAAATCCCAATTGAAAATGGTCTCTTCTGGAAGTAGCGCTGTGTTAACTTTGGTAGCCACTGCTATGCCATCGCTTCTCGTCTCCACAGCCGGTGCACCCCAATTCATTGTCTTCTTAGTTTCCGTCATGTTTCACAAAACAATGCCGCATCGATTCACTGCGCACAGACGCTAGCAAACCTATATAGGGAATATGACGTCACAGGTAGCTCTCTTCGGATTGGAAGACAGACTCCGCGAAGTGACTGAATTTTGTAACGCGTGTTGGGATTGGTGAACAATTTCAATCCGTTTCGATCCGGTCTTTCCACTATAAATAAACGCGGTTCACTTCATTCCCTCTACCTGTTCCTCGTCACAAAGATGTGGACCAACGTTGAATCGTCTACTCTGGTATCGTCGATGCTGTTCCGTACGGACTTACCCGTGTATGTGAAATCATGGAGAATCGTTAGGATCACCAAGACAAGCGTTTGGAAAAGAAGGACCTATGTGGAGAGACAAGGCTGTCTGAAGCGAGTTCTGATTTATGGACCAGAGGTTAGACGAAGTTTGAGAAAGAGAAGAAGACCTATGCGATGCCCTCTATGTTAACGGAATGGTGTTAACATAACAAACAACGGCCCTTTTCAGAGCCACTCCACTGCCTCGAAAAGATTTATTCTTTCTTGCCTAAAAAAATTTAAAACATACTCTACTATCCACTGACATGAACGCAAATGCATAACACTTTGTATAGAAATGAAACAGGTGGCATGACGTCACGGTACTTGCTACATTGTTGCAAGTGTCCAGTACCGTGACGTCATATTGACCCATGGTGTGCTAGTCGCTATACAAAATTCCCATTGTCCGTATATGAGCCCAGGGTTTTTGTCCGTATAAATCGTGTCCGTATGTGGGCCAAGGGGTGGGGTCTGTAATGTTAATTCCCATTGTCCGTACGGTGCCTCACTATACTACTAGCTATTCTTTGAGAAGCTCGACTGTAAACAAAGCAATATGCAATGGAACACAGATTTCACTTCCGGATCATCACCAAGGCTTTATTACTCACTGTGCACTGTCGCCGAAACACATACAAACAACCACACCATAAGCTCATATTCTAAAGAAACAATTACCTTTAAATCCATACCAAGAATGCCTAAATCTAACAGTTATATCACCACCAAAATAAGACAGGAAAAAAAATGCTCTAAAAATAGACTGGGACTACATTCTTGGGACTGAACCGGAACTAATAATTGTGATCTGATTCCACAACAGACCGTACCGAGTCCTTAAATGAACTGGCACTGTAAATTAAGACTCCAATTGATGAATACCGCAGCGAATCGAAAGTGGCGAACTTTCACTTAGAATGTAAAGATTATTCACTAAACATAATGAAAATGAATTAAGGGTTATGTAAACGTGGTAGCAGCTGTCAAATACAAAACTGAATGTATACAATGTCATGTTGAAATATATGAAAAACAGATTACAGAGACAAAGAGGACACCAACAAAGAAATAAAAGCAAACATCTAACACAGTTTGTGAGAAATTTCAGCAACACTATAGAAAGGATAATTGAGAAAATATTGAGAACAAAATAGAGTTAGATAAAAGATAGAAAAGTGCTCATAGATAAAGGTGTTGCTATAGCAACACAAAGAGTGGCTTGAAAAAGTTTGTAAATTATTTCTTTGAGTTAGCGAACAAAGTAGCAACATCAGTTGCTTGATATTGTTGGTGGTCTAATAATTTTGTTATTTTGGAATGCTGGCCAAAATGTTTCTTTTCTAGTTGATCAAGTCATATTACTTGTTTTGGCATTAGTGTATTTGTTACTTGCATTGTTGATCAAATGTGAAAAAAAAAAACCAAAAAAAAACAAAAAAAAAAAAAACGGATCCCTCCAAACGTAGGGTTCTGCAACCATTAGTAACAATAAGTACGATTGTTTAAGTCGTAATACTACTGTTTTTCTGACTGTTCTTCATTGTCATGTACCATCGTGTGGAGCCTGAATGAATTTGGACACAGAGCCTCCTTACAGTTGTGACGTGTACCGGCTACCCATTCTGACAGCTGACTGTTGTCAAATCAAAATCCTTCGCAAGAACTTTAATTTTATGTTGTTGTTGTACTCCAAGATTTCTTGTTCCACTGTCACATATTGTGTATCACCCTTTATTTTGAATACATTTCTTTTATTCGTCCAATCTAATGATAGGGTTTAACGCATGG
Source organism: Megalonaias nervosa (assembly GCA_016617855.1). Lineage (NCBI taxonomy): Eukaryota > Metazoa > Mollusca > Bivalvia > Unionida > Unionidae > Megalonaias > Megalonaias nervosa. The sequence goes on along the minus strand of JAECUM010021999.1, from coordinate 34,384 downwards.
GTAGACGAGTCAATGAACTTACGTAAATTGTTGCTGTATCGGGCTTACGCTACTTATTTTCATGACGGTATAACTAGGTAACAAAAGACCAAAAACAGCAGAGTCCAATTTCATTCATAAATCTATTGCGTATTGTCGAAATTTTACAATGTTTTCGTCTGGTCTTAACATTGCTTTTCTAAAGATAATAGCCCCATTACATTTTTAACATTATTATTGACGAAATATTCCATGTAATAGATAGTATCTTTTGTAAATGTTACACTAATGAACAGATTAGAGATATGTCTTTTTTCAGCCATTTTCAACATTTCATCAATTCTTTCAAAGGTGTGAATGTTTCAAATTTATGTTAAACCTTATAATTCTTATTACATATTGTAAAATATCTACCTCATATACTCTGTCACTTTGTGTTGTTTGAAATCTGACTTTACTCTCCGTAAACAATTCTGTTTCTGTTGAATTGTTGGCCTTGAACAATTTACTGTGTATCGAACTGTACTGTGTATTTTGTCCAATACAAATGTGTGTATCCAACCACATCACATGCGTGATTTAATCATTTCTAATACTGTAGTGATTTAGCCATCGTGAAATCAGGATTGATGAAGCTTGTTTTGATGTTTCTAAAGGAAACTTGTAACGTTTTTAAAGTCACATATATATATATATATAGATATATATATATATATATATATATATATATATATATATATATATATATATATATATATATATATAATGCTTGGAATAAGGAAAATTAAACCATAAGTATCCCATCCAACTTATAAACATATTCTTATTGTCTCTCAATATCGACATTGTTGATCATGTGTTTTTTAAAGTTAAGGGATATTTATATCACCTCTCTGAAAGCTAATGAATTTGATGTAGTGTAAGTTTGTGACATTATTTATCATGTGTAAAATAAATTCTGACTGGTGTTAATACTATGCACCTTCTGTTTTATTTGCAAATGTCTTCATAGTCTAAATGGTTTAGAAATTTTTTATTTTTTTCCCCAATATTCCAAATAGTGCTATTCTAATAAGTTTCATTTTGATTTATTTTGTTATCTTATCCCTGGGTGGAATTCAAAACACCAGAGATTACGGGTCCAGTTTTATCAATATGTTCACTACTGTTACCAAACTTCTCTAACAAATTGTTCTGAGTAATTTTATGGATCCACCACTACTCGTACCGAGATTAAACATTTTTACATATACAAACTGATTGCACTCTAAAATTGTAGTATATTTCCACAATTATAAAACTCTAATTTGCAAACAGTTTTCGCAATCGCTATTACAGCTGTAATTGTTGTTCTTTTATATTATCATCGTGGTCGTGACCGTCATTATTATTCTTATTATTATTCCGTCATCAGCATCGTAATCATCAGTAATAGTAGTAGTAGTAGCAGCAGTAGTAGTAGTGTTATTATTATTGTTGTTGTCGATTGAATGCTTGCGTCTCTTGTTTTCGCTGATGTTTACATCTTCGTTCATATTTAAGCCAAATCTCAGAATTGCATTAATCGCGTTATCAACGTCAAGTTCAATGTCAAATCTGATTACAGTCAGACAAATCCTATCAATTAAATCCCATTTAAAGATGGTACGTGGGCAGAATTCATATTGCGCGCGGCATCCCAATCTTTTAATACAATTAGTCTTAGGTTTCCTATTATGCCTTGAGGTCATCCAAACATGTTCAGTTTGTTGCTTTTTATAGAAACATATTGATTATTCTAATCCGACCTATGCTTTGTGTTTCTACTAAATCCTTTCTCCTGTCATCACGAATCATAAAATTTTGTTTTATATCTAAAATTAGAGACAGTCAAGACAAGAAAATTTGCTCATAATTGGGAGAAAATAAAAATAGTTTCAGGGTTAAGTGAACAGCATTTATAAATGGTGTTTACATATTTATTCTTTATGTCGTGCCGTTTCTTTTTACATAAAACTGGGATGTCGAGCAAGCAAGCGCGCGTGTGCGTGTATGTATGCATGTGTATGTGCGTGCGAGTGTGTACGTGTAGCGTGTATGTGTGCATGTGCGTGTGTATGTGTAAGAGAGACAGACAGACAGTGGCTGATAAAGGATGACGTAAGCACTGCAGGTAATTTGTGAAGATGCACGTTGCCATAATAGTTGTTTTGCATGTAGTGCCAAGAATGACAACAGTATTTCAACATTTCAACCAATAAAAAATTTTGGGCTAAACTTTGTGGAAATTAACAAAGTATGTGTGGTCAGAAGCGTTGAAGAAACGGATAGGTGGATGAATGCAAACACTAGATTCTTGTTCAACCATTGCAGTGTTTTAAAACCGTCAATCACGAAATTTCAATATGACGTGTCCCATGTGATTTTACTCACTGAACATACAGAACATTAAGCAGCTGACACTCTTGATTTTCCCCCGAGATTCTGACATTTCACTAGCAAACTTGTGACTTAAAAAATCCGATAGTTGTCATTCAACTCCCAGGAGAAATAAATACGCTCTAATGATATGTTTGAAAATCTGGCTCTTGATCTAAAGTGTTAGTTAATTTTTTTTCTTCAGTCACTGTCTTGCAGATTTTTTTAACAGATGCCAGTAATAAGAAAGCAAATCTTGCTATGGCTTCTATACATCAAATGCGTCTGTCAGCCGTATCGGTTAAGCACAGACTTTGCAAGCACAGGTCATCATAGGTCGATAAATCAGCCCCTCACCCATGCTGATATTGATTTTCGGGTTAGGGGCTGATACCTGTTCATTAAAAGCTGCAATTATCGGCAGCCAATATCGGTGTACATTTTATACACTTACCGGTATTTCTCGTGGCTGTGCAGCTACCGTCGGCTGAAGGGTTCTTTTGGTGACATGTACATTATATTTCCGGAGCAATTCCTATTTTTGGTGACTTCTAAATCCATGTAGAATAGCACAACCAGCTGTCTTGTTGCCATTTTTAAATTCGCGCTAGATATGGCTGTTAGCAATTACCAGTATGTGTTTAAAGTGTACTCAGGTTTGTTCCGGAATGATTTGCATGCAGTAAAATTGCACATTTGTTGTTGTTGGGTTTAACGCCATTTTTCAGCACAAGATAGGCTATACATGGTGGCCAGTATAATTGGTGGAGGAAGAACCCTAGAAAACCCCGGGAAGAACCACCGACCCACGAGAAGCTACTGGCGGCTTTCTCACATGTCCACGTTAGCCGAGCCTGAGACTCGAACTCACGCAGACAGAGGTGAGATGGCAGTGATCTGTAACGGTGAGCGCTTTAGACCACTCGGCCACTCGGGGCCCCAAATTGCACATTTGAATGAACATGTGACATCAGACCCACATATTGTATATTAGCATCAACACCGATTTGGCGGGTTGATTTATCGGACTAAGGTCATCACAAATCACTGTGTATGAGAACGTTTGAACCAAGAGTTCGAATATACCACTTTAAATGAGTCACGTAGGGTTATAACAAGCTGGAAGACGAAGATACAGAACTGTGAAATAAAATTTCAATATCCACTGAAGAAACAAAATCATCTGATTTCAGGCACGAAATTAGCTTGTCACATAAAAACCAAACTTAAGAACTACACAAGTGTCCGTTATTTCAAAAATTACCTGTTATTTAACATAGTTTACTTAGAAATAAAAGGCTACTCTCGCGAAGGACTGGGTTCAAAACAATTTATTGCCATATAGCAATTAATGTTAGGAATTTATAACATGAATTTACAAATACACTTGCCCGACTCCCGGGAAGATCAAATCGATGCGAGCAAGCTCAAATTTGCAAGGCACTTGTCCCAATCTGCAAGTTCAAAAGAAATTAGAGAGGGTTACAAGATACCAGAAATTTTATTTAACATCAGTGGTCTGGTTAAAAATACAGTTAACCGTGTTTGAGCTAGTTTACCGACAAGGGGTCATGTTCAGTTTCTATTGCTTTATGTTCTTCAAATTTTATACGCGTTCCCTCTAAGCGAATGGTAGATGTGCGCGCTATGCGCGCTGCATGGTGAAAGCATTACGGTGACTTGAGCAAAAGTTTTAGATCATCATAAAACATCCGTACAAATTGCAAATAATAATGCATAATACACTATAACTATTACGAGTCAACACGTAATAGAGAAATTAAATCAACAATTTTTTATGATAAATTTATATAATTTTCGTAGTTCGTACTTATTCGGTATTATGTACTTTAAAAAGAAATTGAGTAAGAACAAGCTCCCCTATAATGTCTATATAGTGTGCTCTTTTCTGTTTTTTTTTTTTTTTTACCCTTCCAAAATTTGTATACCCGATCAAGATCCACGGTTTGTCCACTTGTTAGATAAAATTTAATTCGCATAATCATGTCCAAATGGGTCAACCTCAAGTCTGTTATGCAGTTTTTGTTTTGATATTGTTCATCAGACTAAAATTACGTTCAGCATCAGCACTCGAAGCTTGAAATGTACCACATATAGCCACAAATGTCGCCATGGTTGAAAACTTCTCCTCTGTTAGCACGAAGCAAATAACATCCGCAAATGTTTTTAAACTTCCAGATTGGAGTTTTTCCTATAAAATAAATTTTAGATCATTATATTCCGATTGAAGCTTTGCATGTGTCGTTTCTCCAGCTAGGCCTAGTAAAATGTTCGTATTTCGTCGCTAATTTGCTTAGTTCAGCTTTCCCGTAATCAAAGTTTGTTTGATTCTGAATCACCTGAGTATCAAACGCGGCCCACTCTCTCAATTTCCTGTATACATGTCTCTTTGACAACCGAGTCGATACATTCAACAAACTCAAATGCATAATTTTTACTTCACCAGCTATCAGGAAGTTTCAAATATTTAGCCATGTGATCATGAATATCCGTTACTGACAGCATCGAAGCGTTCATTGAGAGGGCCAACAAGACATTATCAATATGAATCTTCACTTGCTCACCGTTACTTCGTTGGCGATCATTCACTTCGAATCGCATCTGTCGATCATCCTTTGACTCCGTCAGGAAGAAGTTGATTCCAGCTCCAGCTCGAGTTCTTTTTAATTTCACTATCGAGTCCAAATGGATTTTCTGTGTAATATGTCTCGTTAGATAATCCAATTTCCACATATCCCAAGTTTTTCCAGTCGCAAAATCACCACTCGCTTTAGCCTCGGCACATACTTTACAAACAACACCATCGTCCTCAGAAAAATGAAAAATATTTCCTAATTCCACACGCTGCGAAATTTTCGATTATACCGTTTCGGTTTCAACAAGTTCTTTCAACCATGCTGATTTAAAAGTGCTAGTGGCCGCTTTTTTATGCTTTGTGTCTGCGTCATCTTCACGTTTTCTTTTTGACATTATAATAAGATGTAAAAAATATAATAAAAATCAATTATTTAAATCAAAATGCAACAATCATTCAACGCAAGTATCCAAATTGAATGAAATGAACTCGTACGAGCAGACTTGGTTGCCAATTGCTTTCTCGGAGCCTTTTCTCCGGTGGACTTTCTTGCGGGTTTGCTTTGCCGATGATAAAACAGACTTTACTTCTCAAGAAGGAGTATCAGAATGGCGCGTTTATATTCAAAGCGAAATATATTCCTATAAGTGAAACCGATAATGCAACATACCCCGCTTGTGGTTGGCCAGGGTAATTTGAACGACGTCCTTTGATTGGGTGCTATTAGCGGGATTTGATTGGCGAGCATTCCGCCAAAATTTCAATCCGTCTAGCGTTAGTAAGGTCTTCTTACTGCAACAAGATTGATAATTTTGTATAGATTTTAGCATTAATGTTGGATTGAATATTTGGTAATTTTGATCTGCTGCGCGGAGAACAATTCAGCTGCGCGGGGATGTCTGAGCAGCTGCGCGACCGCTTAGCGGGAGCGTTGCGGTCTGCGATCTGGCCTCAGGTCACAATTAATAGTTCCGGTTCAGTACCCACGAATGTAGTCCCAGTCTATTTTTAGATCATTTTTTCCTGTCTCCGTTTGGTGGTGATACAATAGTTAGATTTAGGCATTCTTGGTAAGGATTTAAAGGCAATTGTTTATTCTTTAGAATATGAGCTTATGGTGTGGTTGTCTGTGTGTATTTCGGCGACAGTGCACAGTGAGTAATAAGGCCTTGGTGATGATCCGGAAGTGAAATCTGTGTTCCATTGCATGGTGTTTTGTTTACAATTCAGCCTCTCAAAAAAATGCAGGTCAACCCCTGACAAGAACTTCACCGTAAAGTCATCTTTGAAGGTATTTTAGATTAACATATGATTTGTATTGATTGTCACACAGTGGAAAGTTCAGTACTGAGAAACAAATGTAGAGAATATATAGTAAAATTAATTGTGTTCTATGGCCATCTCGCCACAATACCTATATGAGGACCTCCATATAGCATTTATATGTAGCTCATTCTTCACCCGGCTAGTTTCTTTCATTACCATGATGTAGTCGGTGTCCAGGCCAGTGTCTCATTTTCTCACGCAGACGTGATAATAATGGCGTCACAATGGGGTGGGGTGCTGGGGGTTCGGACCGCACCGGGTGACACCATCAGAGGGGGTGACACCAAAATGACTGTATATAAAATTTTTGAATTTTTGTGCAGGAAGGAGGTCCGTGGGGGTGACACCATGAGTTACCGTGCTGGGTGACACCAACCCTAGTGACGCCACTGCGTGATAATGTGAATATGCGTTTTCTATTTAAAGCAAGTTTTGATATTATTCGTTTCTATTTTAAGTTATCAGTTACATTGTAATCGTAATATCTGCACGTATCAGGGATTCACCGACTTTCCGGTCCTAAGTTAATTAGCCTTGGCAAGTTTGTTAGATTGTTGACTCTAAAATACGGCTTTTCAAAAATTGTTTTGATTGCATGTCGCAGATGTCATGGGTGCCAGGTGCAACTTGCTAAAATACAATTTGAGCTATTTCTTTGACAGGCATGTGTTTGGAAATAAAAGGCACTCGTCTCAAACAACTCGGAGGAATTCGTTCAAAGCGGGATGTTAGGAAAATGTGGCACACGTGCGACGTTTATGACATGATAACAGCAGGAGACTCGATACTTAATGCTTGGCAAACAAATAAATGGACAAAAATATGTGTTCTGAAATCATTCTCAAAAGTCGGATTCTTAAATAGTTTAATGCATGACCCGATTTGAAAGTGGCTACACGATAATTGTTAAGAAAGAGTTCACAAATCTTTGCGTTGTGAATATATCCTTGAATTGTGAGTATAAATAAAACATTACAAACAGTCTTGATGTAATTCTCTCTCCCTCCCTCCCTCTCTCTCTCTTAAAAATGTAGCTATTTCCAAAATATTCCATAATTATCCCTTTATCTGTCTATATACATGCACATGTATGCTTTAGCCCCTCCAACAATATCTGCATTCTAACTTTCTAATCTACGTATCTATCTGCGTGTACATCTAATCTACGTATCTATCTGCGTGTACATTTTGTTACGTGTAGCTCGTACAAATGTAACAAAAGAGAAAAGTGAAGCCAACAAGCTTTGTGAATTTTAACAAAATAATTTATTTCCCTAGAAAACGATGTAAAAATATGAAATAGGACTTACAGTTTTTGAATATAATCCAAAAGTTAATCCTGCAATTGAAAAATATAAGTCCTATCACTAAACAGTTCTAATTGAATCCAGGTTCGAATCTCGATGACGTTCCAATATGGAGGCGATGACGTCATATAAGGGCGTTGTACTGGTGGTAATAGATCCTCGATTGAATCACAGTTTCTAATGTTTCCATTTAGAATTCCAGTATATTTCCATTGAATGTCTTTCTCCCAGAACTATTATAAATATGAAGTACTTGTGTAGTTTTCTAGAGAATGAATTATTAAATTCCAAAAAATAGATGAACTTCAAAACAATCTGGCAACAACAATAATAATAATCTCTTGAGCCCTCAAGGTTTGAAATACAACTCAATAGATCTAGTAGAAAATGGCTGTTTTCAGCCTTGATTTTAGATCACATGGTAGCTCACGTGACAGACGACGTGACCGCTAATTTGAACAGCGCAATAAAAAATTTTTAAAAAATGCCATTTATCACGTATGCAATAATAGCCCTATCTAAGAATCAAATTCTCACACTGGAAATAAAAAAGAAAGGCTGTTACAATTCAGCTAACACGTGGGTCGAAAATGACCTTGATAATAGCCAATCGTATTCACCTGATGTTTACAAGATCTACGAACCAAGATGAGCTAAAAATAGTGCTTAAGCAACGGTTACATTCTAATCGGGTCAAGCCAATTTTCCGAAAAGAGACTCAAATCCAATGAAAATTATAATTACAATAAAATCTAATGAAACAAAATTAAAATAAAAAAAAAAAATTAAAACTAACACACAAGTAATTAAATTACATATACGTAACAATTTACATATACATTTTGGGATAACTTTATTTATCGGTAAATGGTTTTAAGGTCCAAACAGAGAGGCAAAGGAAACAAACGTTTTAATAAATATAACGTAAGTTTTTTAAAATATAGAATATTTTACCTTATTGTTTGGGGGCCCCGAGTGGCCTAGTGGTCGAAAGGGCTCACCGTTCCGGATCACTGCCATCTCACCTCTGTCTGCGTGGTTCGAGTCTCAGGCTCAGCTAACGTGGGTACGTGAGAAAGCTTCCCAGTAGCTTCTCGTGGGTCGGTGGTTCTTCCCGAGGTTTTCTAGGGTTCTTCCTCCACCAGTTATTCTGGTCGCCATGTATCTTGTGCTGAGAAATGGCGTTAAACTCTACAACAGCAACAAGAACTTTATTATTTAACTCACTGGGATATTAGATATTATATTTGGGGCGAGCTCACATTTTCCAAGGGCATGTTAAATTTTCTAATTCCTGATTTATATAACATTTTCTTCATATATAAGTATACGACTGGTACAGTTAATCTGGACCAATTATAACTATTTAAGTCTTTATGTCATGTTATTAACCGATTATCCCACTCGGACAAATATTCCAGTAAGGTCAAGTTTGCCTTGGGAATGTTCCTTCCAGCGGAGAGATCCTATTAATATTGAGGATTTTATAAATAACGGTAGAATATATTTAGAACGCTTTTTAGAAAACTTGCAATATGCATTGATGGAATTAGTTCAGTTTTTATCTTAGATAATACGTACACTGAATTTGATTGATGTAATTTGTTGAAACATGAGATTGTAGATTACGCGAATGTCACCAGGGAATCCTATAAACGTTGATATGTAATTCCTCATAATCCCTGCACTGTCTGAATATACGATGATTCTCCACTCTAAGAAATGAAGAGATTATCCAGCTGATGTCACATGGCACTGGTACAAGCAGGGCCAGATTTAGACATAAGCTAAACAAGCTACAGCTTAGGGCCTCAGTCTGAAGGGGACTCTCAAAATTTCTGAATTTTTTTACAGCCTTATTCTCTGTTAACACTTACGAAATAGGGCTTCTCCCATAGCTTAGGGCCTCACCATGTCTAAATCCGGCCTAGGTTACAAGGAAGATGAAAGGTTCGTCATCTGTATGTCTTAAAATATTTGATCATTGTCCTTAAAATTGAATAGTCCCTCCATTTTAATAACCCTCATAAATCTCACTCTTCCATCCAATTATATCATCGCTTTGCCAGCAACCTCTCTCTCTCTCTCTCTCTCTCTCTCTCTCTCTCTCTCTATATATATATATATATATATATATATATATATATATATATATATATATATATATATATATATATATATACACGTGTGTGTGTGTGTGTGTATGTATGCATGTATGTATGTATATGGGGGTTGTGTGTGTGCGTGTGTGTGTGTGTGTGTGTGTGTGCATATATATTGCGTCCCATTTTCTATTTACCACACATCATTCACACTAATACAACTTAGCAGCAGGGAGGGTGAACCCTACAAAATTGGATTCGAGCAAGTTTGTCTAAAAATTAAGATTCACACGAAAAAAATTTTAAAAAAAGGTCAATAACACTAAACTGAAACCTCTAACTTATCGAGATTCTCTCCGTAGCGTTAGTTCGCGCTGTTACTTCGGCGTTGACATTCGTGTTTATAAAGTTTTGTGAGTGATCGTTTATGTAATCGTGCACGTCATTTTTGTTAGCTCACCCTCCCTGCTGCTGTAATTAAACCATTGCATTATAATAATGATTGGTGAAGCTCACTCAGCAAGATTAGCTCGAGAGCGACTAGAAGCAATTAAGAAATATCTACCTGTCCGTGATTCTGTCAGACAACAATTACAAGAGCGTCAACGAACACAAGAAGAATTTACAAAATCCGCAGAACAATTATTTAAACCTATCACTGAAACCACTAAAGGTATTGTTCCTGTGTTAGCGGAGACAGCGAAAGAAACTAAAAAAATAGCGGAGCGAACCAAAAAGACAAGAAAAAAAAATTCTACGAGAACTTCCGGAGAAAATAGCTACTGCGATGCCAACCCCGGAAATACCTAAGGAAGAAGACCAAGCGGAAGATGTTACTCAACAAGAATCAGAACAAGCACGAGTCAGGGTTAATATGTCTAATAAATTTACCAAAGATTCTATTAATTATATTAAAAATTCTCAAAATATTAAAGATTTAGCTCTTATTGCTTTTAATGGTTATAATGATCGATCACGATTTTTAAAATCTGAATACACTAATGATTTTATAAGTCGCGAAATTTGGTACAAATGGATATTTCGCATATACTATGACGTTGATCAAGTTCGAGGCGACAACCCAAATTATATGGTATATCTTCAGGTAATAAATAAACACATTAAACTTTAGCAATTATCAGCAGAAGAACGATATATATTTCTACAACTACAACAAGAACGAGAACAACTACAACAAGAACAAGAACAACGACAAAGAGAACAAGAACAACGACAAAAAGAACTAGAACAACGAACACAACAACGACGACAACGACTATCATCAATAAGACAACAACAACCACAAGAAAAATTATCCACATCATCCAGCGATAAAATATTTCATTCCCCAGAAGGATCTCCAGATGATAAAGGCGCAACTGGGAGTGGTATTAATGCTCGAGGAAGTGCTCTTGTTACTTGACCTAACAGTGTCGTAGCCGACGTAGACAGATTAGAAATTCTTATTGGCGGAAAACGAGCCGGTAATAATTCTCCTGAAATTATCAACGAAATCTCATCTATTTGTCAACGATTATTTACCGGTGGCATCATGGATATTAACGTGTATCGGTCTCTCATTAATGAAATTACCGATGATTATTATAGCGACTAAAGGTCGCCCGAATAAGTCACTGATTAAACAGTTAGATATTATTATTATAATAGATGATCATACATGTTGCTCAACGTAGACCAACCATGGTCAGGGTGGTAAATTCAAGATTACCTGTATATGAAAGATATTACGGAGATGGATTAGGTGATGTTGCTAAGGGTTTATTTAGAACAGTTGCCCCAAAAATATTACCTGCTATAAAACAAATGGGTATGAAAGTCCTTGAAATTATTCGTGACAGAGGTGTTACTGAAGCTGCCAATAAAGTATTTACTTCAGTCAGAGATAGACAATCACGATTAGTACAGAGAAAAAAACCAGATAAACCTCAACCAGTAAAATTACCCAGCACTGAAGTGATGCCCGCAGACACCAGTAAAATAATAAATCAAGCTGCTAATCAAAAATTGACAGAAATCGCCAAAGATCGTGAAAAAAAATATAGCAGCAAGTTTGATAGCGGGAAGTGGACTTTCTGAAGTGCTTTCTTCCCAAGATAAACATCTCCGAGACAAACTTCTCCGTATTAAACGAACAGTACCAACATAAGAATGTTTAAACGTGTGTCTGATCCCGCATTTGACATGGACGCACCAGTTCTCAAGGATGAATCTGTGCGTGATTATCAGTTTTATTCTTATGATGCACGTGTACCTGATGAGCGTAGAAGAATTGAATTACAAGTTCAGGATACAAGCAGATATTTCTTACCTGCTGAGGCATTTATTGAAGTCGAAGGTAGACTTTTAAAATTGGATAATACGGATTATGGAATTGGTGATCGAGTTGGTTTTGTCAATAATGGTATTATGGCGTTATTTAAAAGTGCCGCATATCACATTGATGGACGAGATATTGAGATTTGTCATAACGACATTGACGTTGCCACAACAATACTTGGTCTTGCAAGATACAGCGATGATTACTCAAGATCAGCTGGTCCATCAATGATGTTTGCCAAAAATACAACTAATGAACCAGAAAACAGAAATGTAACATTAAATGCAGCTGTGGATACAGATGTATCAATGAACGAAAATTTCAACTTGGGATTCGCGTCACGTCGAGCAATTCTGGGCGATGATGAAAGATTTTCATGTGCGATTCCACTGTCACACATCTTTGGATTTTGTAGAAATGTTAGGAAAGTTATTTTTGGAGCTAAACATACAGTTGTACTTGTAAGAAAAGCCACAGACGATGATGCAATATGGCATGCTGAAGGAGCTGATCCAGCTGCAACTAGAGCACTTCATGGTAAAGTTACACTGACAAAACTTTCATTGTGGATGCCAGTATTAACACCATCGTTATCTGAAGAACAGCGGATACTTTCTTTTATGGAAAACGGCGGTAGATCAACATTGTCATGGTTAACAATGACAACTGATTCTATTCAGAGTAACATTAATGGTTTATTTACATGGCAAAAAGCATCACAGCAAGGTGTCTCTGCACCGCGACATATATTTGTTGCGCTTCAGAATGTTGAACAATTAAATAATCAAACGAAAAAGTTCAATGATATATGACAAACTCGGTGTTTCCGAAGTGTCGCTGAGAATAAATGGGCATCAAGAACCAGCCGAGGATATTTTGTTAAATTTTGAACAAAACAGTGTTGCACGTGCGTATCATCGTCTGATGACATTTATGGGACGTGATCAAAATATTGATACTGATTTACAAATATCACAGCGGGATTTTACAACGCTGTATCCGATCTATTACTTTTCACTGGAACACTTGGATTTGTTTAGACAGTCCGTCGTTGATATATATTTTCGAGCTCGTGTGACGCGAGGGCCTATTGCTAATTACAGAGCAATCGCGGTTATATTATCCGATAAAACAATGTTACTTGAAGGTGTTGGTGGCCGCATGAGAGTTGTTGATGCTCCCGTAGAGAATATGTAAGCGCTGATTTAAATCATTATATATTATAAATGTCATATCATCATGTCAGTATCAGTCTGACCCCGGGTCAGATTAAACGATTACAATTGTTGTTGGCATCACGATGCGGAACAAAAGTAACATTAAAACACGATCAAATGTCCGGTGCAAATAAATTATCGTTGACCGAACGTCAGTTTAAAAGATTCAACGAAGCTAAACACGCCAATAAAGGAATACGATTAAATCTCGCCGTGGGTGCAATAAAGGATACTATTAAAACCGGAGGAATATTTCCACTTCTCGCAGCTATTCCAGCGTTGATAGCCGCAGCCGCTCCAGTTGTTGCAAAAGCTGCTGCGTTAGGTGCAGTTGGGACAGCTGCTGGAATGGCATTAAAGAAAGCAACAGGAAAAGGATTAAAAAAAAGGAAACGAAAAGGTCACGGTCTGAGACTTCCAGGGTCTCGACCAAACAACGTTTGGGGGCCCGGATTAAGAATTCCAGGGACTCAACGATAGTTCCACTATCGAATTTTGATCTTATCAACGCCGCTAATCAGTTAAATATAAAAATTTTTAGAGGTGTTTTTATGCGTGATCAATTACCGAAAAATCCGGCACTGTCAGAAACAGGTATTATTATTAATCTTGATTCATCAACGGGGCCAGGTACTCATTGGATCGCATACGCCATTGGTCCACGTGGAATTGTTTATTTTGATTCGTACGGGTTGGCGCCACCTGTAGAATTTATGAAATATATTTCACCAGTACGGAACATCCCAGTGTGGTATTCAACGCTACCAACACAAACATTAACGGATCCACCAATATGTGGCCGTGAAGCACTAGCAGTACTTGATGCTGTATCAATATCAACGAAACCGCCTCATAAAGTTGTACACGAATGTACATTAAATAATCGCTAATCATATAATGGTAGATATTTACGGAAGATCAGCTAAAACTAAAACCCAACAAGCACCAGGTGAAGAATTACTCAAGCGAGTAACAAAACAGATCAACGACGAATTATCTGACATGTTCAATCTTGCCAACTTTGATCCAAACGAACTTGTTATATTTCAAAACCGTGAAGGAAAATTGAAGACGAGTAATATTTCAATCAACGATATTATCATTCGTAATCGATTATCGCAAGAAGGTCTCATTGCTGTATATGACAGCGAGGGCAAACTTGTTCCTAGTATTGTTACTCCATCATCGATCCGAGATAGTATAAGTGAACGAGTGTTAAAAACCAGTGATATAATGAATGGCATCATTAACATGAATAACAATAAAATTATTAGCGTAGGAGAACCGACGGATAATCTTGACGCTGCAACGAAGAAATATGTAGACGATAACAATATTCCGATGACAACTTCGTTGTCGACGATCAATGACGAAATGACCAAAATTAAAACTGATTTTTTTAATCACATACAAACGTTTCTGAATTTTCGTAGGAACTTAAACAGAACCATTGAAGAATTTTTTGGAAAACCACCAATCGTTGATATTAAACTCACCGACATTAATGCGAAAATCACCGATATTGAAGGTGGAATCCCTAATATCGTTCAAAAAACTAATCTGATTAAAATTCCTCACGGACGAGCTAATAATATCGTGTACACGGTATCATCAGGATCATCAAAGTGGACACCGCGCGATAACACTATTAAACATACCGCAGGAGTAACCGGTGTGTACAGGTTGTCCGTGTTCAGTTCTGCAAAATTTATAATATTTACTACATTTTCATGGCGTTATTCAACCGATAATTTTTCTGGGACTGTATCTGTAATGTTAAATAAAGATACCAAAGAAACATTTATGCTGGTATCAGATGATAAAAAATTAACCACAGCGTCTTACTAATGGTGGATAGAATTCGTAGCTGAAACACCTCCGCTGTCGTTGTCTTAGACAGCGACAAAAACTAAAGTATAATGATAGATGTTAACAGATACAGATACGATCAAGTAATAACATGGCAGAATAAATTAAAAACCATTATCAATAATTATACAGCAAAAATAAAGAAATATCGTAGACGTGCAACCGTCGTTGATATCATGGTTTATTCGGTTTCTACGCTAGTTGCTGGAACCGGCGTAGTATTATCAACGCTGACGATGACGGCGCCTATCGTTGTAACAATCATTGTTTCATCGTCAACGTCGATCGCTGGAATATTTAATATTATCGCGAAAAAGATAAATACATGCACTAATGAAAAATTGAACGAGTACACGATGAAATTACACACAGCAACGACAGTATATTCCAAATTGTCATCGTTGATTTCTTCGTCACTCAATGACGGAATAATATCCGATGAAGAATTCAGTATCGCAATAAAGATCTACAATGAAGTATTTAACCGTAGTTATGCCACGGGTTATTCGATCACGGAAATAAATAATTTAGAGCAACAATCATATAATAATGACAACAAAATCTACATTATCAAATATATATAGGTCGATGATGTCATTGATACAATTAAATCAATTTATGAATATTTTGGAGCAACTTTTACTTTGAATGATAATACAGGAGATTATATTTTAAAATATCTTGAATGGCCAAAATCATATTTTATTAACGATGAACGCTGGAGAAATTATCATCATCCCGGTGTAGGAATTGCTGGCCCAGATGTTAAAATCGTGGATGGACACACTGAGATGCTAAAATTTCATGTATGGAGTGCCAACGGTTGGTTTGAAGATTTTGAAAAAATCAATTAATAGTTCAAAATAATAATAATGGCCGAGTCAAGGGAATTATTGCAACAGATCGTCACTAATACTGCTCCGGTAAGAACCACAATGATATCAGCGAGTTCAACTTCGCCTGAATTCAGTATTAATTTTCCAACTGCAATACCAGCATCCGAGATAGGTCTAGCGCAATTACGGGTTTATTATAGTTGGCCCAACATTAGGTCAACGTCGTTTGGTGGACTGCAACCGAATAATTCATTAATATTTGCAAATAAAAACAAAACCGACGGAACGCCAGATTGGCAAGTAGTTAGTATTCCAACGGGTAGTTATCAAATCGAACAGATCAATGAAGAATTCCAACGCAGAATTAAATCCATCACAGGAAAAGAATCAAAGATTGCTATTACTGTTCATGAGCCAACACTGTCATCTGCTACTGAAATAAATTCTCCGGATTATGCTGTGGATATATATCAGTCTTCGATCAGGTCAGTGTTAGGATGGCCAGATATTGCACCTCCATATGAAGGTCCGTCACAACCACGTCAAGATGAATTTTTGACGACGGAGCAAAAATTTATGAAAACACCTGAGTACAGAAAAAAATATCCATGGGATGTTGATGAATATTTTATCGTGGACGAGCAAAAAATGTTTTTATTACCAGGTGTTTATCAGATAAAATTTGAAGGCAGAAGTTTTTCTGGTGTTGGTATTAAAGCTCATGTGTTATTTGGTCCAATCAAAAATGAATTTAATAAAATTCATGAACACGTAAAAAATTTAATTATTGATTTAACAAACAATTATAACGACGATGTGAAAAAAATATTATTGATTCAATTAAGCATCTAAACGCAGTAATATCTGACTATACACATATGATACATGTGGTAGATGAAAACGCTAAATTTGCTGAAAAGGTATTTATTAAAAAGTATGGTATTGATAAATTGTTTGCACGTTTCGATATAAAAAAATATTTAGAAAAAGATCAATATAATATTATTCCAAAAATTGAACTTAACATCACAGATATGTTTCCAAAAATCCTTGAATCATGGAGAAAAATAACCCCACCATCGAATATCCTCCCATACAATAATAATCCATACAACGAAGGCCGCCATGTATCACCGGGCATCGTCAATATCACATCAACGATCGCTCTCAATCAAGTATGTGACGTCGTCGACGGTAGTTATCAAGTTGACACTGATAAATCCAATCAGGCCCAACAAGGATACATTCTCTACTCGTTTACACCTCAAGTCCCTCCAGGTTATTTGATTGTATCAGAACCAATCAATGTTGTTTATCTGAAATGTCACAGTCGTCTCTTATCACGGATAAATTTCAAACTTACTGGCCATAATGGCCACTTGCTCGATCTTAGGTGGGAGTCGCTGAATGTAAACTTGTATGTGAGATCTTAGAGCGTCATCGTAGAACGTCATCGTAGAAAATACCAAGCAAAAAAGAATGTCAAAGACAACGTCAAGGATAAAATATTTTTTTTTGTTGGGGCGCGATTACAAGGATTATTTCAACAATCTAAGATCTGTATGATGGTTGTTGAAAGTGTACATTTCATTAATAAATATATAGAAAATGTACACTTTCAACAACGATGATAGACTAATTATTTCACCTATCTGAGGTTTGTATGATGGTTGTGGAAATTATACATTTCATTAATAAATATATAGAAAATCTGTACAGAATTCGCAAAATGACGGATATAATACCCATCAAATTCAGAAAATCTGACCAAAGTCACAATTTTGATGGGTAACTTTCCTATCAAATTTAGAAAATCTGACTGAATTTCATAAAAAATAAAATTTTATTATAGTAAAAGTATTTCTGAATCAGATAAATATAAAAATATATTCTGAATAAAAATAAAAGTAAAAATTTATATTTTATGAATTCAAAAATAACAGCAGCGATGACGCTCAGTCTACCATTCCACTGGGTCCCTTCTGCCGGTAAAGTCTTTTGCCAATAAGAGTCCTTGTTGGGGGCATCAAGCCACAGGAGGCACTCTTCATGGTTAACACCTGTCTTATGGTCCACATGCACCTTATTGAGACTTTTTTTCTGAATATCCCTATGTGGGTACCCTTCAGTGAGGTCACAAGGTCGCGAGTTCACATCACCCTGCTGTTTATTTTAGGGACGCAAGCGCATATCGATTTCATGTAACCCCCACCAAATCAAAACCCCGGGGTAAGTGCAAAACTGCACCCACCACGTTGTTCGACGTGGTGAGGGTACATGAAATCTCATGGGGTTTGCTTGCGCCCCCAATTATATTAGCATCTGTCGCCGAATGCAAGATAATATATCTTTAGCATTTTTGGAGACTCGAACACGCAGAGAGTCTACACTAGTGGATCTGCACGCAAACGCCTTAACCACACGGCTATCGGAGCTGTTATAAATATACAGTTAAATTTAAGTATATAACTACTCGCAAGCCAGAACTTTCTAGCAGTGATGCATGAATCGATATATTCCAGTTCTTTCCGCGTGCTACAGTCTAAACAAAATAATCGATAATGACAACCGCATACACGGCTTATGTAAAATCTGAATAACCTACTATAATGACAAAAAAGGGAGACAACTACTTGATTGCTCTATCAGCGATGACGGATTTATCTCTCTTTATTGTATATACCGGAATGTAATTCTTTGATCGTATTTAACTGAATATGTTGATCTTCTTGAATTATCCGCCACAAATTGTACCGCACGCGGGTGAATACCAAAATATTTACCAGCCGCATACATGGATGGGAAAATTATTTCTTCACCAGTATCTGTATTTATGGATATAACCGACCTCTTTTCAAACATTCTACATTTCCCAGTATTCCCAAGTGCAGAATTCTGACTTTGTGTAACAACTCGCAGGTTAGATAAATTATTATTTTTGCCATTTCGATCAATGTGATCAATTACAAGTCCGTCTTCGATAACCCCATGAAAACATTCGAATATGAACCTATGGGAGTAATAATTTTTATTTCCAGCACTAAACATGATATACCCAGTATTACTAACAACAACCGACTGGTTTTTTCTTTTGACAGTTTCTGATTACACCATCACGAGAAGCTTCATAATTTTTAATGATGGGATGTTTGTAAAACACGCCTTGTTCCATTTCTATATATAATATTATTTGTCTAAATGACAATCTTGAAATCTGGCCAGATAATCTTCAGCGGTTTTTAACGGAGACTCACCTGACGATTTCTTATCATACTATCGTTTCAGCTCTCTGTATCTTTTATCACCACATGCTACACATAACCGTGTTTCTCCTCTGACTCCAACACCGCATCGTAAACACGGTTTTGGTCCTAGACTCCCTCTGCGAAAGCTTTGCATATGTTGGCCACAAAATTCATTTACACATGATATATTACAAGGAGTTGAAAATCCAATCATAAGCCATCGGCATCGGTTGTTTGTTTGAATCATTATATATATATAATTAAAGTTTAATTAAACATATATATTTGCTTTAAATATAGTATGGAGGAATTTGAGAGATTATCCACAACTGAACCTTCGACCGCAAGATTTGATCTTGACAAACTACCAAAATCTGAATTTAATTTTTCGATGCAAGATCTGGATTTGATAAATAGTGATATAACCGATCGTATCCGTGAAGGTAAAAAAGAATTTCGCAACGATGGTGCGGCTCATACTTGGTCGACATTCAGGATTATGAACGACATCAGCGGTGTTGTTGTTGACGCTAGAATGAGCGACGAACGAGGTAAAAATATTATTAACTACCTTGACGCACAGAGATATATTATTCTAGTAAAATTTATTGTTCAGACAGATGATGATACTTGGATTATTCGTGACAAACCTGAACCGATACTGTTTCATACTGGAAATAATGCTGTTACATTAAATAAACAATCCAAGTCAGGTGTGCTAACCGGTATTAACCGTATTATGAGCGGGCGTATCCTGTTACGCCAGTTATATATGCAATATATCCGCTAAATAATAAACCCAGCGTTGGGGATCTCAAACCAATGAAAATTTCAAGAATAAATTGTGTAGCTGAACGAGTTATGGAACATTTCTCAAAAGCAATACGCGGAAACGGTTTAACAGATATAAGACGCACAAAAATAAACGAGTGGGCAGAAACAGTTAGAGATACCGGAGCATCTATTAGCGACGTTGCTAAGCTAGAAAAGAAATTAAGATTTCCAATAACAGTAAAAACACTAACCGGAGAAATTTTGTACAAACAGAAATACACAAAAAATGGAGCTCCAATAACAATCATCGATCATAACGCGCATGCATGGACCGATGCTGTAACAATATTTCCACGAGATAGGACAGTTAGATTTTATGACGATTATATATTCGATGCTATCGGTGATATCAGTAAGAGCGACCCTGTATCTGTTTGGTTATTTCAGAGTTCAGAATCTGCATATTACGATCAGTTTATAAAACCTAACGGAGATATTTACCGTAGAGAATTTCTCCATGAAGAAATGAAGAATCTTGCAGAGCGCCTTTGGTGTGAATATAATTCTGATGATGTTGAAGTTGAGCAATTACTAAATAATTGTTTTACAGTTCCATCAGTTGCTGCTCACTTTGCTCAGAAGAAAAATTAATGGTCGCCGACACGATCAGAATTTCTCGAAGATGTTCAACGTAGTTGTGTCGAATATGGGCATGGCGGATTATGGAATACCAAATACGATCATCGTAAAGTTATATCTGTTGATATGGTTGCGTGTTATCCTGGAAGTTTTCTTGGATACGGAGAATGCTCTGAATACTTTGATAGATTCGGCACACGAAATGATAAGAGTTGCGATAAATGGGCAATTACCTGATTTTGATTTAACTGGATTTGCTTGTGTAAAATCATTTAAGTTCCGTGATAATCTTCATCTGATCGTTTATGCGTGGTTTGGTAGACATTTCTCAGAAAAACATTGGGTTCCAATGGTGTTATTACGATATATGCTTGATGCTGGAATTTTAATATCGTTGAGTGTGAGTGAAGCTATTATATCATATCATTCGCAGAAACAAGTTTGGCTACCACAACAAAAGAAACATTTACCGACAGATGAAGATTGGGATAAAATTGATTATGAAAATAAAGTTGCAAAATATCTCGGTAGGAAAATAATCGGTAAATTTACTCAAGGCGGTTCGTATGATCATCAACGGCATTGTACAAGATTAATCATGGACGATGCTGAGTTAGATTTTATAATTACTGATACAACGAACAAAGGAACATTTATAAGCAGAAGCAATGCTTATTTGTCAGACGGAACCAAACTAGGTACAGTAGTGAGTTATATTGATGGTGAGTAGCCACAATTTACTCATTTAAGATCTTCTATGCTCGCTTATTTTTCTATAAATTTATTATCGATGATAAATAGATTTCCTTGTTACGCCGTCAGAGTTGCTACGGATTCATTTTATGTAGATAAAAAATATTTAGATTTGGTAAAACCGTTATTCGGTAGCGGCGAATGGGGATCATGGCGAATAAAACAAGAAAGTATACTCGATTATTCTGAAACAGCAGATGTTGATATAAAAGAAATATACTACGGTAATGACAATCAAATACCAGTATCAACATCACCATGTGTATCTGATCCCGTGGCCAGACATAAAACCATTTATCTTCATGGACCTGGAGGATCTGGCAAAACAAAACGTGCGATTGAATTATTTCGGCAGAGTTCTTCAAACTCCGTTGATATGATTGTGTTGACACCTACACACAGACTAGCTAGAGAAATAAAACAACGAGGAGTAAAATCATGTACATACCATAGTTTCTTCAGATGGTGTGGAGATACGTGGACACCTGAGTGAATGGGTGAGAAATATATTCCGAAAATCATCATCTGGGATGAGATTTGTACAGTATCGTTAGAAACACTAAAAATATTTCTTGATTGGTTATTGACAAAAAATACTGCTGTGATTATGTGTGGCGATCATGGTCAACCACCACCTTTCGTTGGTCAATCTCCGCACGAGTGGTTAAAATCATTTGTGGATTATTATGAAGAAATAAATGATGATCATAGAGCTATTGATGAACCTCTGAAAGAATTTAAAAGATTAATCAGACTACAGCCAGATAAAATACAATGTGAAATAATGCGTGAAATAATTCCAGAAACTCCTGTGAATGATTTTTGGAATCTGTGGAGACCAAATGATTTAATAGTTGCAAGTAGAAAAATAGTTCGTGATGAAATTGTTTATGTTACACAAAGAAAGATTTCCAACGTTACCTGTACCATTATGTTATCGCCCAGCGGATACTCGACGACAGAATATCGAAGTTGAAATTACGGGACGAGACACTGAAAGTGTCCAGAAACAAAATCTCGTATTAAATGACATTGTTTTAGTTGATGTTGATGTTGTTGAGAGCGCGTTGAACATGAATAACTCACCGTGGAAATTGGGATATGCCATAACGATTCACTCGTCACAAGGACTAACTATCGCTGACACAAATATATGGATTGTCGATGATAGAGTAGAATAGCCAAATTTAGTTTATCTCGCAGTATCTAGAGTCAGGAGAATATCTCAACTACATAGAGTTGTCATAAACTCCACAGAAAATAATAATCAAACTATTAGTGACACCGAAGGTGTTATTGGCGTAATAAGAAAAAAATTATCCGGTTATAAGCAGTGTGACAAAAAAAAATAATCGCGAATTTGATATTGATACTGAATTTATTATAACGTTAAAACAACAACAGAACAATCGTTGTGTAACTGTCACATGTCATGGAAATATTCTTGTAATAATCCAAAACAATTTACCGTAGACAGAATTAATAGTGATCTTGGTCATACACGTGATAATGTGATACTGACTTGTCTTTAATGCAATCGACGCAGGGGTTCCAATTTACAAAAGTGAACGCGGTGGTAATTGTGTGTCTTCAGGAATTACTTGTAATTGTTCGCGCACAAATCCACGCTGAGGAGCAGTTGAATCCAGTCTGTAGATGGCAGGTCTACCAGTGGATCTAACCACGCTAGAAATTTTATGTGTAGTCACACTCCAGATAGAATCAGTTGCTCTTTTTTTTCCCCCCTTCAAGTTCACCAGGTTCATATAAATACCTGACAGTCACATTATCTAACACTGGTTGAGAGAAAGATTCACGTCGGCGTATTGGTATATGTTTCTTTGTAATTGCATTAACAGGTTTCATAGAAGTTGCACGAGTAATCTCATTATTTAACGCAGCTATCACACTTGGTAATCTTTCAACCCATTCGCGAGATCTTGTATCTGTATAAATTATTTCCTTTGCATACTGGTATCCAAATAACCGCTCAGCGAGTGTTCGATTAAATCTTTCAACGATTGCCTGATCACGACGAATTTCGGTGTGTCCTCGTCTGATTTTGACATTATGTTTTTCATCAACGATGATACTGCACCAAGAAATTCTTTGCCAGGATCAACCTGTAGCAATTGTGGCCATCGTAGACCACCACGTTGATAAATTCGTTCAAACGCAGATGCAACTTCAGTTGCTGTCTTTGTTGACAGTGGTTCTGCTTCTTTATATCTACTTGCAACGTCAACGACAGTTAACGCGTATTTGTATGTGCGTGATTGACGTCTACCAATTTTAATGGTATCATGTGGTAAAAACAAAATATCTGCTTGATGAACTTCATTGGGAACGCTGACATCAAAATGTGCATACTGAATTTTTTTAGGTGGCGGTAGATAAATTTGCCATATTGCTTGTCGTGCTAACCACGCTGCAGCAACAGCACGTGAAACCTTTGCAGCTTCGGCGAGTTTACTAATCGCTGCTTTGCCCTTCCAATATCCTCTTGGGGAATAATAAATGGACTCCATTATAATAATCATATAATTAATTACCCAGCCCCTAACATTATTTTACCTTTCATACCAGCTTTTACCAGAAAAGCAGCTAATTTTTCTCGAAGTGATTTATCTTTTACATTATTTATGGCATGAATTAATTTTATATCGGCGAGATGTCGTTGTTGTAAATCTTTATCTCGATAAGCAATATCGTGAACGTAACATGCTTGATCGATTCCATTTACGGGATATTCACCAGGCCGAGGTTGATCTTGATTGTCAAGACAAATATCTAAACTAGTTCCTGGCCCACAATAATTATAACCCGGTAAGTGTTTTTCCCCGGGATATTTCGCCCACGGTAATCCTGGTAATTTTCCCAACGAAGCGATAATATCACCTCCCGTCGCTGTACTTGAAATAAATTTATATTTTTTTGTGCCACACTTTTCGCACTTACCTGTCAGTGCACGCTTTTTATTTTTTGTTATTATTGTTGTTAATCCAGTGGTGGATGTGGCTGCCCTGCATCGAACACAATATAAATTCATATTATTTATTATATGAATATAATTGACTTTTCTGCGACACGAAAACAAGAGCCAGTAAAACATCACCCAGCACTACCGAATTCTATCAGAATGATAATAATAGGTCCATTTGGATCAGGTAAAACACAATTATTGCTTAATCTGATAACGAGACGGCTGAAGTGGGATAAATTATATTTAGTAGCACCATCTGTAGATGATCAGCGATGCTATGAAGTACTTAAAGATTTTAATGAAAATGCAAAATCGTTAAATGAAGACAGTGACGTTATTGACTTTATAACTGATATTGATGAAGCGCCATCTGTAGATGATCTTGATGGAAGTATTAACAATTTAGTAGTATACGATGATGTCATGCTTGACAAACAATCAAATCCAGCTAGGATATTTTCTCGAGGTAGACATAAAAATACAGACGTGATATATGTTACACAGCGTTATACACAAATTCCAAAAGTGATCAGAGATAACTGTAATATTTTAGTTGTGTTTCACGGAGTTGATAATCATACGCTGCAAAATATTTATTATACTTGGTGTTCAGGGGACATGGATATGATTAAGTTCAAACACTTTTTTTCAAAAGCACAAGCTACTCCGTTTGGTTTTATAACAATAAATTTACATGATCCGAGGTCAAGATATCGTAACGGACTCGATACAATATTTGGATAAAAACCACAACAGCAGGCAGGGTGAGCTAACAAAAATGACGCGCACGATTACATAAACGATCACTCACAAAACTTTATAAACACGAATGTCAACGCCGAAGTAACAGCGCGAACTAACGCTACGGAGAGAATCTCGATAAGTTAGAGGTTTCAGTTTAGTGTTATTGACCTTTTTTTTAATTTTTTTTCGTGTGAATCTTAATTTTTAGACAAACTTGCTCGAATCCAATTTCGTTGGGTTCACCCTCCCTGCTGCTAATTTTGAAGACTGCCTGAAGCATGTTTTAAGTCGGACTGATACAAGTTTTACTTCGAAGGTGTGATAGATCGTTAAAATTGGGAAATTATTAACAAATGGCCGAGAACCCAGTCACAGGCTAAAATACGCGAGGTAAACCAGAACCATAACAGAACAGTCTGATACCTTAATGAAATTCGCTAGAGAAAAATCCATAGTCATTTAATGCTTGAAAATAAAAACTTAGAAATGTTTCGCCCA
Source organism: Megalonaias nervosa (assembly GCA_016617855.1). NCBI lineage: Eukaryota > Metazoa > Mollusca > Bivalvia > Unionida > Unionidae > Megalonaias > Megalonaias nervosa. Next base: position 8,781 of record JAECUM010021999.1, on the reverse strand, counting down.
CGATTAGTGATCTTAGTCGAGTTGCCCATAATAAGTTACGGTATGTGATGCGTTCATGACATCATTCAGGGGCTGATTCAGAAATATCGCTTAGCATTGTTCTAAGCTCTTTGCGTGTGTGTGTGTGTGGGGGGGGTGAACAAGAAAGGATGACCGTATTTTAGTGAACGCAAAACAATACATATGTTTTACTGATGCATCCCAGTTTTGTGAGACAATTGCACTAAAAATAGCACATCATTATCTCCTGATCAAGAATACTCCACATTCGATTTAGATTTTCAGATAAAATAATTAATACTCACCCTTTCTTCTCATACATCATTGGTTTTCTTCGGATTCTGCCATTTCGCTGCTGAATTCAACTCTGAATTGCATCACCAACCCAAGTACGCTAGGACACTAACAGTTCAAAAATATTTCTTATTTGGATAACTGACCTATTATTTAGTCTATATGCGCTAGGAAAGCAAACTGTACGCTATGTACTACTATTTAGTCTAGATACGTTAGGAAAGCAGACTGTACGCTGTCTGCTATTTGACTGTACGCTATGTACTACTATTTAGTCTATATACGTTAGGAAAGCAGACTGTCCGCTGCATAGTATTTCCTTGTTCCAAAATTGTGTGCAGTTGTTTTGTGTCTCCCAACACACACACACACACACACACACACACACACACACACACACACGCACACACACACACACACGCTCGCGCGCGGATGGGTAAGGGATTGATGTGCCTTATTTCAGCTTGGACATAAAAGGATAAAGTTGCTCTTATTGAAGAAGTTTTAGTGGGGTTTTTCAGATCACAGGCGAAAAGGACTGAGAGTTATCCGATTGTTACATAAAAGCTTTAATAATCGTTTCTGCGCTAAATGTTTGCGTTGTGTAATCAAAATTATCATACATCATTTTCACCTTTAATACTCATGTCTATAACTTAGAGAGGGTTCATTTTTGTGGTTTGAGATTCAATTGCACTCAATTTGATCTCTATAGAATTTTAATAAATTTTATCCTTATACCGACGACATTTCTCACGTGTGCTCCAAGTTTGTGATTAATTGAACGATTTTGTACTTGTTAATCCTGTTTCCTCTAATCATACTCGTTCTTAGAGAGAGAGAGAGAGAGAGAGAGAGAGAGAGAGAGAGGTGATAAAGCGTGTCTGTTTGGTATTACATTGTCTTTTCGTTAATTATATATGTATTACTCGATGTTGACGCGAGAAAATGCACCGTACTCAGCAGAATACAATACTGAATTTTTGCAGTCTTTTTTGTGATACCAGGCAGTAGGTCTGTAACCTTTGTGACACCAGACAGTAGGGCTGCAACCTTTGTGACACCAGGCAGTAGGGCTGCACACCTTTGTAATACCAGGATATGACACCAGGCAGTCAGACCCAGCCCTAGGGCAAGGCGAACGAGGCGACCGCCTTGGGCCCTGCGCTTATCCGCAATGCAGTTGTTTTGCTTGGGGCCCCGCGCTCATCGCTTGCTGCCCAGGGCCCCGCATGCTGCCTTGGGCCCCGCACATCCTAGAGCCGGGCCTGCAGGCAGTAGGTCTGTAACGTTTGTGAAGCCAACTAGTAGGTCTGTTTATCATTCCGTAAAACATCAGACTAAAATATATATTCCGAAAATGGGACAAATAGAAAGATAGCAGTACATAAAATGCACTAAACTAACATTCTGTGCAAGAATCACAACATATTTTCCATTTGAGTGTAACCTTACCTGCCTTTCAAATGTCAATTTGTGCTTGATGACGTAATGAAACACTAGCTGTGCTTCGATATTGGTCCCTTTGGAAAATGTGCAAGTTATATTAATTTTCTAAATTCTTAAATTACAAAATTAATGAGTGTACTTGTCATGGCGGTTAATGTATCGTCATAGTAACGGAATTTGCAGTTTTTAAATATTGATTACAAAAATACAACACCTAGCAGCATTAGTGTCATAGTGGGATTGGTCTTTACACGTGTCGTTCTCATTAATATTCTCCTTTAAAAAAAAAAAAAAAAATTTTTTTACAATAAATTGAAAAATGGGTGAACCATTGGGAACAATACTTACCGTATACTTCAAAAACCAACTCTCATATATTTTGCATTACTAAAAGTATTCAGTACTTCACCGTATTGGATGTAGATATAAACTTATACCCAATAAGAAATAGAGTAGTAATGTTTTCTACCCATGTTTAACTTACCCGAAGAAAAGGTAATGATAGGAGACAGTATATCTTTAAGTAGCGATAGCTATAATTTGGCTTTAAAATAGCCATGTAGGCTTTAAAACTCTCACTTTTTATCCACTAATTCCACTTGTTCTTATCTGTCTTCATTATCTATCAACTATCTACTTACTTTATTCTGTTTTTGAAACTGGAATTTCACTGACGTTTATGCCCATAATTAGACTATTTTCTAATTAGCCAATCTTCTGTCCATTGGTCTCATCCATAATTCCTTTGGTTTCCATAACCGTGTTAATTTCGCCTTAACCACGTGTTCTGATCAAATGTACTATTATTGATTTCTTTTGATATATTTGCAAACTATTTATTTCATCAATCTCAACATCTGAATTTCAATGTTTCCTCAATCTCGATTGCCTGTTATTTACATTACATGCAGAATCTAACAATATACTGTCGTGAGAGGTGCGCATGATTTAAAAGTTTAGGGAATGGTTCTTAAAAAAAAACTGTCGGCTGTCAGTGTTGTTTGCGTTACACACAGAACCCTACATTGTACTTTCGTGACAGGTGCGCACGGATTATTCGTGTAAGGTACTGTTCTAATAATCTTGGTCATGGTGTAGTACGACGATTCTTAACTGACTAGAGGTGCGCACTATTAACGTTATATCGGTTTACTTCATTCATTCATTCATTCATTCATTCCTGCCCATTATGCTCATTGGCTTGTAGGGCAGCAACGAAACTCTTCCACTTCTTCCATGGCCATTTTCTATAGTGTGCCTTAGCTGTGATGAACGGTTTTCATCTCAGCAGTATGACGTCATGTTGTGTTAGGCCTCCCAAGCTTCCGTTGGCATTGTTTAAAAGTGCAATAGATAAATGTTAAGTGCAAGTTTTAGCCAAACAGTTAGGAACACCTCGGCTGAATTAAGCTTATGACGATGCCTCTCAAACACATCATGCGAATTTACCGATCGTTTTAAAAACCTACCACACTCGATTATTTGAGATTTCGTACCCATTTATTTCACAACTGGTGCCAAGCAGGAGACATTTTCATTTGCTTGTCACCTTTGGCGTCTGCCTGAAAAAAAACTATTAAATCATCCTTCGTGTCTTTTTATTATAACAGTATTCAACATGACATCCTTTCAATCACACTCTCCTGCCTAATTGATTCGTGCACTGTATGCCATCAATCGCAAAAAAAAAATACACTTGTCCGGCACATTTCTTGGAAGCGAGACAGAAAGAAGTATTACGATGGTTTCCTTGACAGCACGTCAGTTAGTACAATGCATCATTCACATATCCCATGAAACCAAACTGATTTTTGAGAAACATAAGGTAACATTGTCACAACTGGTAGATCCGAGAATCGATGCTCAAGCCAAACAAACAATCATTTTGAAACCTGGTGAAAATAGCTCTTTAGGTGGTATCATTATTCGCTAACTTTTAAAATGAGAACTTAATGCTGAAACTAAAAAATACCCGAAACCCCAAAACATGACAGTCCCAGTAAGAAGAGTGGTACAGCAAGTTCACATTCTAAGATAGAAAAAAAAAGTCCCAAGAAAAACATTTCCTGAAAGAAAGAGAGGTACTGCATTTAGAACGCAGACGTACTCCAAAGAACCACGCGGCTAGGTGACGGTGTCTCCTGCTAGTTCTACTTCTATTTGTTCACAGACTATGATGATGCACGCCAAACCCGATTTAGGACTAGTGTTTCCTAATATCATGAGAAAATGGAAACCCATTTCTAAAGGAACTTCTACTTCTAATGATTTAGCGACTGCTGCTGCAACTAAAACTTCTAAGACACAAGTACAAGACAGAACAAGCGTGTTACAAAGTTTACCGGACCTATCCAAACGAAACGTGTCGCGATTTAATACGTTTAAAACACCTCATCGTCGAGTGGTGCAGATAGTGAAGTTGATACGACGTGCCGACCATCAAGTGAGAATTTCAACATAAAAAGGAAGAGTCCGATACGTCTCACTGAAGTATTTGTTCTCCTCAGACAAAAGATGTCACCAAGAAGTGCCCACAACCGTCTTCATCGTCCCAAGAGACAAACATCCAAGAAATGAAAAAGACTGGGGACTACCTTTTCGTTGAGCTTAACGTTGGGATATTTTGACACTACCTACCAAATCCAATCCCTCTGTGCGAAAACAAATCATTCAAAAAGCACTCAAGAAATGATCGATATCGTATCTGAATGTTATCTGAATGTTTTGAAAGGGACGATAATTTTGTCCAATATACAGAAACAACGATTAGTAATACATCGGAAAGTTCCTCGCCAAATTCAGAAAAAGAAAATACCCATCAATCAAAAGAAAGTTGATGGTTCATTGTGAAAGATTTCCTCCTATGCTGATAGGACCGTTGTTAAAAGTAGCTGCTCCGTTGTTTGGATCGATTGTCGGACGGAGAAGAGGTAGAGCGTAAGATGGAGACAGCGGCTTTCTCTTTCTCCTTCGAGAAGAAGCGTACCTTTTGTTATATATACTGAATTTGCATTGTTTGTTAGTTTGTTTTATTTTATTTTTTTCATTATACGCTATTGTAATGTAACATTGTATGTTGGACTTAACCTTGTCCAAAACCAAATTTATTTTCTAATTTACCTGAATTATTGATTTTTTTATTTGTTATTTTATTCCGTAAATAACTAATACATATCTAAATTATACTCTATTCGTTTATTATCAGTATCCTTATTAATAGAAATAGATATGTTTGCTTGGTTCTGGGTCTCGATTATTGGGATTCCCCTACAATTTACCTGGCGTACCTGACATTGTCCAAGTTATATATTATAATTTTAGTAACATAGTTTCTAATCAGAAGATTTTAATTTGTAAATATTAAGAACTTTCTAGGTTATTTATTATTAATTAATGTTTTCTTTCAGAAAATCTTGATTGTGACCTGAGATCAAGTAGAGAACTAAATAATATTGTCGTTGGTAAGATAATTTTTTCGTGCTTAAGATCCAGAAGAATCAATTATTATTACTGTTGTGTTCAGTGTTCATTTGGGGCTGGAATTTATTTCTTCAAATTATTTAATTCAGTGATTATTTTCTCTAGAAATACAGAGTGCTCATAAAAAATTAATATTCTTGGACAGAGACGTTACTAGGATTTATAGTGAATTTGAACTGGAATTATATTACTGTGTTTCAACAAAAGGCTTTTGGCTCATCAGCATTATACATGTCATCACAGGCACATCAAAACTTCAGCATCGGACTTAATCTGTAATTCTACTAAAGTTTATTCAGAACTTTAAATTTTTGGGACTTGTGTCTGTAATTTTATGATTATTTTGGATTGATTTCGCAATACCGTAAGTTTATATTTTCCGTTTCACTTTGTACTCTTGGGATATAAATTATATGCTGAATTTTGCAGTGCTTGTTGCTTTCACTCTTTTATGTTTCTTATTTTAAGAGCATTGACTCGTAACACTTTGCTGCAGTGAAGCCAATGGTGCGAAGTGGTCGTCCTATTAGAAGTTACAATCCAGAACAACACACCACCGAAACGACACTTTCTAGGTCACCCACATGTCTTGAAAAGGGAAATCATTTTGCCAAAAACAATTGTATTGGCATGTGCATGTTTGTTTGTGTATGTTTATGTCACTGTCTTTCTCGAAAAAGAATACAAAACGTAAAAACGCTTCCCTTATAAAATGTGTCTTTGTTGGCTATAGCGTTTTTGTTTGTGTATAGAGTGTGTCTATAAACATTTCATTACCCTTGTTTTAGTTCCGCGCTATTTATGTTCCATGTGTTTTCTGTGTTAATGAGATTTTCCTTCACGTTGGTACTTAAAAATGTAAAGCGGCGTTTTTAACAGTCTTGTCATCTCCTGATATGGGAGAAAACAACTCCAAGAGAGATAAGAGAGATATGAAGCGGCAGAGAAGTCGGAAATGGAGAATGCAGTATAAGCAGACAGAAATGACGAGCATTCCAGACCGAGTTATCCCACATAGAAGCTGCACCCGAACACTACTACCACCACCACAGCATGAATAAAAGAAAAAAAAAAACAACAAGGGGTTAGGCAGAAAAGAAAGGATACTGGGTAAAAAACGGACAAGCAGCCAGAAAGTAAACAATAATCGGTAGCGTGTGAACAATCCCCACCCCTTGCAACAACAACCCCCTAATCAGCGGCGAGAGCTGTCCCCAAAAGGTGTGACACATACCAACAAACAAGCCAATATTCCTGGGAACAGACGCAGGAAATGGAAATCGACAATATCATTCATCGAAGATTACTGTACAGTATTATCATGTAAAAAGATCATACTGCTGGAGAGACAACCCAGGCCCACTAAACAGCTGATAAAGAAAGCAGCATACAGCATCAATCAGAAGTAGGAGATATACCTCGAATGCCCGGTACCCCTTAAAGTGTTTATATGCTCTGAACTAATAGAACACCACCAACTACAACTACAGTCCATCTCTTACCAAAAGTCACAGAGCCAGTTGATAGTAGAAGACCTCATTTATCCGGCCCTCCAAAGGAACGCTACAGAAGAATATATGAACCGCCTGCGCATCTGACCGTCGCCCACAAGCCGACAGATGAACCTCTCAGCCCTTTTCAGGGCTAAAAACAATACACCAATTGCCTAATTGGTTTAAATGTAGCTTAGAAACCCCTTTCGATTTAAACTTTCTTTAAATATTAAATATGATCCATTTGGCCACCAGTCAGAATATTTGCTACATATTACATCGACCTAAGACCACCAAAATTGACAACTTACCTTAACTTATAACTTAAGAAATGACCTAGAACAAAAACAGCATTCCTGGCACAATCATTCGAAATATACTCGCCTCTTCTGATATTAGTCGAATAATTTGTACTGTTATTCCTGCAACTTACGTATTAAACACAATTAGGAAAACCTTCAATTTCAATAACTGGAAACTATTTCTTACGTTGCTGAGAGTAATGACACGTTATCAAGTAAGTCATCGTGACATTATGATAGTTATGACATAATATCAAAAAGGAGCTTAGTGGCAGTTAAAAATAGACATTATTTACATTCGAAGTTGTGGGTGTTTTATTTAGTTTTTGTATTTTGTTTTTCTTTTTTGTTTGTTTGTTTGTTTTGTTTTGTTTTTGTTTTTAACTTGTGATGGAAAAGGCCGAGAACGTTTCGACTGCTGGCACAGCGACACAAATTCTTGCCCTATCTATGTTAAAAATGGAGTAGTCATCTAGAACATTTTATTCATATGCGTGATTCTGCCTGGTTCAAGCCATTAAAGCTACACAAAGATATTGCCATGTGATTTATATGATATAATATGACGGGTTAAACCGCACAAGTCTTGCCCTAGATTTGCCCTAGACTAAACATACTCTGTATGAACTGTGTACCTTCTTGACAAAATAACATGGAATAATTAAGTCCGTTGCAATTCAGATTTTTTTTTAAACAGTACAGTCTCTATATTTGAAAACAATCTCAACTGACTTTACAATTAGTACTCGTGAGAAACGATAAAAGGAAAGAGGTAAACTTGCTTTCCCTCAGTTATAAATGCAAAAGGAAAATCATTTGCGTCAACAGTCCGTAACAGATCCCATGCTTCAGGCGTGTAATGACTAAAATCTATTTACGTTCTTAAAATAAATACATTCTAACTTATCTAACCATAAACCTTCAACGCAGCAATGTAACATATTGAAACGTTTCAGTCCGTAACGTGATGGTATAATTTACACACATTTTAAATGTACACGTACTTGTGTGTTCAAGAAACTGCAGTTTTTTTACATTTAAATAAAACGTTTTTATTATAAGTTTTGTATCGTAAAATTATTCGCATCCATATGAATAGAATTAAACTGTTATACCAAGTCGGACATTTGCAGAATATTTTTCCAGGGTCATGCAACCGAAAAAAAAACAACCCCAACCCAGAAAAACACGCGCTTTACATCAACTGCATGTGTGACAATAAAACTTTCAGTAAGTCGAGACTCGTGTATGAAGTCCAATGAATTGATTGTGAATGGTTTAGATTAAATATTTCAAAAAGCTAGAAATAAAAACTGACAAGTAACAGCATTTATTATTTGGCATAATTCAAATGGGAATTGGGAATATAAACCTCATCGATCCACCCACTACTAAGGTGAGACAGTACAAAGTACCCATTATTCCGTGATGAGACAGTACTAAGTACCCATTATACACTATGATGAGACAGCACAAAGTACCCTTTATACTAAGATGAGACAATACAAAGTACCCATTATTCATTATGATGAGACAGCACAAAGTACCCATATACACTATGATGAGACAGCACATAGTGCCCATTATACATAAAGATGAGATAGAAAAAAATTGCTATTATAAAGTATAGAAAGAATTAGACAATGATGCATAAAGTTATCAATGAACTAAAAGACGAGAGAGATTAGGTCAGATCGATTTTTTTAAAATTAAAAAAGGAGCATTCTGGACTGTTTTCAACGCAGGTTCGATTATAGGAATAT